>WOGR01006149.1:0-13279 GCA_015342045.1 Leptinotarsa lineolata | reverse complement strand
CATGAGAACAATACTCCAAAGATGGTCTGATCTGAGCTTTATAAAGCATCAAAAGTTGCTGAGGTGTGTACAGTTTTCTGGTTCGAAAAAGTGTTCCATTCTTTTGAGAAGCAGCTTTTGCAATTCCAGCCACATGATTATGGCAAGACATATTGGTGTCCATTTTGACCCCCAACAAACTTATCGAAGCAGAAAGCGGAGTTGTCTGTGCTGACATTATTATATTCGATTCGGAGACATTTATCTTTTTGGAGAAAACCGATGCCTGGGTTTTCGTGGCATTTAATTGAACCTATACAAGTGAAATAGATGAAGATTACATTTACTTATCTGTACTAGTATAAGAAAAGGTCATGCAACTGATTGTTGTGAAAGGAGCGATGATTTAAACATTTTTCCAATTAGACTCGTGATGTCGTTTGTTACAGCTCCATCCGTAGAATCTCAGAAATGTTTCTACCATCTACCTAATGTTGAACCGTAATGAACAGTTTTATTCAAGCAGCGAAGAGCTAATAATGGGAAACACATAACACTTACTAACAATGCTAAATTTATAGCGTTAAGTCCAAACTTTATTACCCGATTTTCTACCAACTGAAACAATCAAGTTGGTTGAACGTCTCTTAGACAGAAACTATGTCATTTCTGTGGTGAAACAGAAAATTCCAGATCCACTTACTATTTGTTCATCTCAAAATCATTTTCAATTTGATGAACAGTTTTATTCAAGCAGCGAAGAGCTAATAATGGGAAACCCGCAGAGTCCTTTGCTAGCTGGATTTTTCATGGACAACTTTGAAAATATTCATAATCATCAGTTGATCAACTGTTCCTTGTACTGGTATAGATACGAAGGTGAAGTTGTTACATGAATACGTTATGTATTTTCATCAAGTATTAACCAGTTACATCACATGTATGTAGATAGTTTGTATGTATGTATGCTTGTCAGAGCATTTCTCCGAAACTATTAGTTCGATTGTGACCATTTCTCATGGCTCATATACACTCCATTGAAGGAAAAAAGGTTTCAACAAAATTTGTTCAAATTGCAAATGCCACCAATTAAACAATTTGAAGAGAAAAAATATATTGATGAATGTAGCCATCGTTACTACGTGGTAGTAGATCTTCCTATGTTTCCATACCACTTGTATTTTGTACTCTTTTCCTTGTATTATTGGATGGTCATTAGAAGGTTAGATGTAGCCATTGCATCCTATTGTTCAAATAAGAGGGTTACATAATTATATTGTGAGTCATGTATATATTTTTCAATAAAGACGATTACTATTATTATTATTTTTATTATTGCTCAAAGTTTGCGCTGATCAGGCCCTATTCCCCGAAGCCCCGATACATTTGGGATAGCGCGCAAGCATTAACAACCAAAGACCACTCTCCACGCCATGAGGTGTGGGTGAGTAAGTGTGCTGTAGGTGGTAACACAGTACTGTTGAGGCCACGATATGTTGATGGATGTAGGCCGAGACCACATCTGCTGGTCATCCTGACAGCGAGTGCATTAGTCTCAGATGCCTCGCGGCAGGCCCTGCACCTTGTGTCGGGAACCTCTATACCCCATCACGCGACTGCTACAGACTAAGGTGTTGAAGACAGCATCTTGGCAGGCCATGATGAGTCCCCCAGTTTCCGTTTTGAGTTCACTCGATCTGAGAAAAGGGAAGGTCAGACGCTTCGATAAACCAAGGTCTTTAATGTTGTTGGAGAAGACTCCATGCATTGACTTCCACAGAAGTGAAGTGATCTCTGCGGTTTTTGTGTGGGCCTTTTGCTGAACGGGGTCCAACTCGGTGACAGAGTTGTGATTACCCCGTCCAGTGTCGAAAACTAAACCGAATTCACCAGCTGCAGCTATTATTATTATTTGTTACTAACGTTACTGCAGTTCCGTTCTACAAGGACCTTTTCAAAGGCTTACAAATGTCCATGTAAGACGAAAGTGCAGTAAAGTTAGTTACGGATACAAGTGGTATAAAAACATAAAAAGTTTTGATTCTCATTTTTCAAGAGAAAAATACATTTATCAATTCAATGAAATACTACCCATAGAATTTATATCAAACTCAGCGGAAACAATGACATACAAAGGTTTATACCATAAATCAATAAAGTGACCCCCTACGACGCCACTGTAATTGAAATTCCAAATCTGAATTCTCGAAAAGGAGCCCCATGTTACTGATGACAAACACGTGAAATTTAATCACAATCGGCGGATATGCTTCCGAGTAATCAGTGAGAGACAATAATTTCAGTGAGTTAGGACACATGTTCATGTGTACTTTTTTCATGAAATATGACAAGTGATCACCACCTGAAATTAATCACATCATTCAAGATACACTCCGTATACAAGATGAAAATCTCAATTCTAAATAATGGAAAAACTTAGGGGTAATTATGGATAATGAATTGAGGTTTACGAATTATATGAATAAATTAATGAAATATGAAAATATTAACCAGAATTCGAAACTGATTCATGGTAAAGGATATTATCTGCCTTTTCATGTAGGAAAAGCTTTATGTGATTGTCTCGTACTCTCAATTTTTGTTTATGCTCATGCTTTATATCGTCAAATTGGGCGGAGGAAATCAAGTAGTTAAAGCGCACATTTACCGCAATCTCGTGGTGTGATTTGTTCTGGTATGGCTTTGTTTGCAGGGTATCCCATTTGAAAAAGTAATTCAGATTTTTGGAAAAATCGCAACCCGATGAAATTATGAATATGAAATGATAATGAACAGTTTTAAAAGATATTCACTTGAACATTGTCCCATTCTATTTGACTCGAAAGGAGATGTTGAATATTAAATGAACCCGTTTTCTGATAAAAATTTCATTCATAACTTCCGAACCACTCCTTACACTGTCATATTTTTGAAAAAAAAAACATTTTGATGGAAACCAATCGGGTGGAAATATATTAAAAAACTGAGCTTCAGTGGAACATGCATTTATTGATTACCCTGTATGTTGATTATATTCGAAATATAGCTATAGTTGCTCTACACAAATTCCATATGGGGCACTTTTTATCTGGAATCGTTGATCCACCCTGCATCGCAAAAAATCTACGGAGTATTTCTTCCCACCAGTACACACACAATTTCTGAGAAAGCTATTCGAGCTTTTGTGATGCCAAATGAACTGTATTCCTAACCAAGTTTTGAGCTCAAATACTGTGAGTTTTGAGTATAAATGAAAGAATTTACTCCATTTAGCTACGGCATTGTTGATAAAAGCACAAACTATGGCAATTAAGATTTTTCAACATATCATTATTCAGAAGATTTGAAAACAACACTTTTGTTTTGTCATGAACTTTTTGCAAAAAGATACGGGAGCGTTGATTGCTCACTTTGAAGCAAAGCTAGCGAAAAAAGAAATATTGTGAAGTTGAGAGGTTATTTAGGCAAATTCACAAGAGTTCTTATTACAGACCCGTTTCAATTAATTCCAACAAGAGTGCAATTTAGAAACTGATGTTTAATTTCCAGCAAAATTAATTTTCGAGAAATAGTGGGAGGTTTAAAGTAAATATTATTTTCAAGAATGGAAATTCGATTAATTCATTAATTTTTCAGAAGGAGGAACGTTAATAACCCAGAAAACATCAAAAAACATAATGATAAAAGTATAGTATGACTAAGAGTGACAGTGTAATTACTGAAATATTGATTTTCGGAATTCACAATACATAATAATATAATAATAATAATAAGATTATTCACACATTGATATGCTAACAATAGTTTCCCAAAGAAATAATTACATTTATCAATCAGGTAAAACAGTAAATTAAGGATTTAAAATAATCATCATATTCGATTTATTTTTACAACTAGAAAGATATGTACAGCAGTATTCAATTTTCGATACGGGAATGTATTTTATGTCTATCTGTCACTTATAAGTATCCTTGTATAATTTTTTTCACTAGTTCGAAGGAGTTTATACGGTGAATGTAGAATTTGTATAATTCTGGTAATTCATTATACACTCTAATGCAAAGATGAGTATATGATCTCTGTCCTTTTTGTTTTCTGGCGAGATTTGTTTTCACGACTTCCTTTGATTTAATGCGAGTATTGTAGATGTGTTCGATCTGCTGGAGCATTTGTTTGTTTTTATAAGTATAGAATATCACATTGTATATGTATCTCTGTCATAAGTCGAATACCTTTGTTTCTTCAATCAAGTCATTGGAAGAATATGTATATACCTTATTATAAATTATCTTAAGAATTCGTTTTTAAAGGACATCGGATTTTTTCAAGTGTTCTCTTGCCACTGATCCCCAAGACAAGATAGCGTACCTCAAGTGTGATTCCACCAGTGCATGAAATGATATTTTGAGGTGAGTAATATCTAATATGTTTTTTAAATATTTGAATTTGTGAAGCAATGGTCGAATATTTCTTGTGACTTGGTTTAAGTATTCCATCGCATATGTGAATCAATTGTTCCCCCTAGATATTTGATACTATACTTAGTGAGTATTTGGATTTTTTAAGTGTTTTTTTTCACATCTAGGGTTTGGTAATTTGGCAGCTTGCTTTTGTGACCAGTGAATGAAACAAAATTGGTCTTTTCGAAGTTGACTGTGAGTTTTTTGTCTTGAAACCAATCAAATATATTGATAAGATCTTTTTCTGTTTCCTTCTTGAGATCATTCTACCTTTCGCCGGTATATAGTCAGCAAAGCTTATCATTTTTCCATTTGTCTCTAATGAGAACATATCACTGATATACAGAGAGAATAGTAGAAAGCCAAGTATAATACCTTGAGGTATACCATAACCAACATTTCTAGGTGTGCTTAAGTGATGATCAATACGTATTGAGTGATTTCCCAGGTATTCCTGTATTTTCAAGAACCTCCAACATGTGTGTTTAATCCACTGTGTCGAAGGCCTTTGCTGAATATAAAAACACACAGAGTATTTTAAGATTTAGGTTTACATTCATCTTATAATTTGTAAATTTTTCTAGTTAGTGCAGAAATAGCATCATTAGTAGATAGCTTTTCGCGGAATCCAAATTGAGATTATATCATATTTGGTTAGGTAGTTTGATAGTCTTGTAAGTTTGCAAATGTGGTAATCAGTGAGATGGTTCTGTGATTTGATATTTTATTTTTTGGTCCTTTTTTTGTATAGGTATTATAATTGCTTTTTAAAAATATGATGGACAAATTCCTTCATCAAATATGTCATTGATAAGACTAACCAAGAGAGGATCGTGTTTCATCAGTTTTCTAGATGTTATGTTTTAGGTGAAAATTTCGACCACCCTGTAGATATCGAAAATTCAATGCACCTGTTCATGACTTGATGCTTAAGGTGTGATTCTGTGGAATTTCACATTTTCAACTGTTACTGTCTATGAGTTATGATTTTTTCGCAGTGCTGCTGTAACTGTCAAATTTTTCAGAAAAAAATTGATATATCGAAAACTAACAGATTTGGGTATGTGCATTATTGTACAAAGTGGGCCTAAAATTTGTTGAAAAATTCAAAAATTTAATAAAATACAGGGTGTTCCATTTGAAACAAAGAAGTTGCCCTCAACTTCCGGTATAACGGAAAGAGACCGAAAGTTGAGAATATTTTAGTTGAAACGATCATTTTATAAAACCTACTACCACAAAATTTCAAGTTTTTATTTCCAATTGTTCTCCATATATTCCTAACGAACGCTCGTCGTGTAAGACCCTGTATAATTTCGTCAGAGAATTTACGTACTTCATATTTTTTCTCAAGATTAATTTATATTGTGATCAAGTCAAACTTCAATATCGAATAACTTGTATAACGTAATAGGTTTGAAATGATTTGGAGATAATTTTCAACTATCATACCTTTCCCCCCACCCTCGGTCACTATCACCCAAACAATTTGAATAGAGAAAGTAGTAACTGTGTCATATAATTGAAAAGGTAATTTCATAAGGAACTCAGTCATGTAAATTTTTGCTACTTAACTTTCTATTTTGTCGCCTCCTTGCGGGAAAAAAGTGTTCCGTATTCCAAATAATAATACCTAATTTGCAATCCAATTTGACATAAATTCGGTGACAACGCATTAAAGAATTTTTCTGAAGGGAAAACAAAATGCAAGCTTTACAATAATGGACAAGATTTGAAATTATAGTCCGATTTCATTCAAAATCGATAAGTGGTGGTTTTTAGGGTCGGAAATTATGAATTATTTGTCACTGCAAAAAATCAAGATGGTGGCTCCAAGATGGCGAACGGAATTAGTAATTATGGTATGATTTAAATCAAAATTAGTGAGTGAGGATTTTCATGGTTGGAAATTATGATTTTTTGTCGATAAAAAAAACAAGATTGTGAGCGAAATTTGTAATTATGGTTCGATTCGACCGGGCGCCAAAAACGAATACTTCAAAACACATGTGTTGTGACAATAATGCAAATACACATCGATTTTAAATCTAGTGGGGACATTTTTCTGTCGTAACCTCAACTGTCATACCTCTCTTCCCACCCCTTGGTCACTCATACAATTTGAATAGAGGAAGTACTTAGTGTGACACAGCATTGAAAAAGTAATTCCATAAGGAATTCAGACATGTGAGTGTTCGCTACCTAACTTATCATTTTGGCGCCCTATTGCGGGAAAAACAACTGTTTCGTATTCCAGCTTATGATATTGTATTTGAAAGGTAATGGTAAAAACTCACGATGAAAGAACAAAAATTGATATAATTAACATTGCATGAACTTGAAAATTGAAAAATTGTGCATAAAATCAACTAAGATCAATCCAAACTACATTAATTCACAGTAGATGCTATAAGTAATCTCTATTCACTACCATATATGGGTATAAGTTCGTCTCGAAACGTCGTCTGACGTTTTGGAGCGTGTGTGGGGTTATTTGACGACATTCGGTTATAATACGTTGACGTAACTCTTCTAACGAACCTGGCCGAGTGGCGTATATTTTAATATCCAAATGGCCTCACAAAAAACTTTCCACGAGTACAAAAAGGGTATTATTGCGCGGTAAAATTTTGATTCTGTTACGCACAGAATAATCTACGCCACACATCAAAAAATGTATATAATTTTCTTATTAAAGCATCTGTATAAAAGCTTTTTTCATCAATTTAATTAATTCTTTTTAGTCATACTGGAAAATTGTAACACCCCCATATGCCATTTTGAATCGAATCGAACCACAATTACGAATATCGTCCGTCATATTGGAGCCTCCATATTGTTTTTTTGGCATTGACAAACGAATCATAATTTCCGATCCTGAAAATCACCACATATCATTTTTGAATCAAATCTTGTTCGCCATTGTGGGGCCGCCATTTTTTTTCTTCCCTTAGAAAAATTCCATGATGCATTGTTCCCAAATTTATGTCAAATTAGCTTGCAAAAGAAGTATCATAATTTGGAATAAGGAACAATATTTTTCCGCAAGAGGGAAATAGAAAGTTAGGTAGCTAAAATTCTCATGGCCTAATTTCGTAAGAAATTACCTTTTAAATGATATGTCGCATTTACCACTTTCCCTATTCAAATTGTTGGGGGATAGTGACAGAGGGGTGGGGGGAGCGGTGTGACAGTTTAGGTTATGATAGAAAGATGTCACCATTTGATTACAAATCGAGGTGTTTTTGCATTTTTCTCAGAAAACATGTGTTTTGAAGATATTCGATCTGTTTCTTTATCGGTATCCCACCCTGTATATCATATGAATTTCAATTGTGAAGGCAGTTATTTTTATGAGAGAACAATTTTTGGGGAAAGACCTTTTAGCTATCTACTTTATCATCTTTATATATGAGGGAAGCTGCAATTTGTTATGCAAATCGAATGCGCGCAATATTCTGTTCACCTAATTTTGCGGCAGTGTCTCCAAAAGCCTTTAAAAGGGGCGACAAGAGTTTAAGAAGCCGATATTGCTGAACGTGATTCACAAAAGCGGGGAGATCCCCTTCGAAATTAAAACGTGCTTATCTCGTGATTGACCCGCCAACCGGAATCAATATTGCGCCTTCCTGATGCGATATTTTATGGACGGTATGCGTGTTGAACTCCTTATAGACTTATTGAATTGGCTCCTGGGAGACAGAGGATTGCCATAGATGGGATATTGGAGCTTTGTATGTATTGCTTTATAGCTTCTGTCTGTTCTAATTTTGTGAAGTAAATAAAACGAACGAAATGAAATAAAACTTATTTTTCCACATTCATAAGAAAACCAAACTTCATTCATACATGTATTCATTTTCAAAAGAACATTATCTCTACTGCACTAGTGCAATATCAGCGTATTATTCAACAAGCGAGAAATGTGGTCATTTCACTCGAGTGTCGAAAATCATTCGAGCGAGTTAAGGCGCATTTCCACCAATCGGACTCGCGTGCGACTAGTTTAGTTTTCGAAAACAGAAACAAAAAATTTGTTTTTGGTTCGAAAACAAACTCAAAACTCGTGTTTCACCAAACAGAAAACAATTAGTCTAAGTCGCATGTTTTGTTGTGAAATGTTTTCTGTCTTTTTCACTATACGAACAGCTTTGATCATGCCTACTTCAGACGATATTTTTATAATGTCCTTTTGTGCGAAAGGAGCGAAACCGAAAAAAAAACTAAGATACTGGATGAGATCATTGTTAAGAAAATGAATAGATTATGGAAGGGCTGAAATTATGGCAGATTTGATAAATGATGACCAAGGAATAAATGAGGAACTGAGATAATCGAAATTCAAACCCATCACAGATAAACACTTTAAATAAAGTAATTATGACACATGAAGCTTCTTGTTTGAAAATCGCTCGCGCTCAGCCTATTCTCAAAAAACGGCAAAAAAATCTTTCAAATAACTATGGACCAGTCGCTTTGTTATTAGTGGAGGAAGCCGTAAACCACTATATCCTTAAATATTTGGAAGGCTTTAACATCTTGAGCGACCATCAATATGGCTTTCGGAAACAAAGATCAACGGACGAACTTCTATCGTATGTCACACATATTTGGAATAACGCAGTTGAGGAACATGGAGGATCAAGAGATGTTGCGCCGGATATTTCTAAGGCCTTTCACCTTGTGTGGCATGGGAGTTTGCTGGCCAAACTTCGGTGCTATTGTTCGACGGATCATTTATCTGTATGGCTCTCCAGCTTCCTGAAAGAACGTTTCCTGCAAGTGGCTGTCGATGAATATCTCTCGAATACGTTTATCATTAACGTTGGTGTTTCCCAGGGATCCATATTATCTCCAACCTACTTTTTATTGTATATCAACGACTTAGTAAAAAAAACAAAAATCAAATATATTGCTCTGCTGACAACAGCACATTTGTCTCGTCATTCCATTTGCGGGACAAATGCGGATGCACATCTTCACCGGCAACAAGAGGTTGCATTTCTTGATGAGGATCCAGAAGTGATTTCGAATTGGGATGAAAGTAACCAGGTTCAATTCAGTGTCACGAAAACCCAGGCATCAGTTTTCTCTGAAAATATAAATGTATTCGAACCGAATATAATGATGTCAGCACAGACAATTTGGCTTTCTGCTTCGATTAATTTGTTGGCGGTTAAAACGGACACCAAAATGTCTTGGCAGAATCATGTCGCTGGAATTGCAGAGACTGTTTCTCGAAAGATTGGAACACTGTTCCGAACCAGAGCTTCTTTGGAGTATTGTTCTCATGTAAGGAGCTCCGCCTGTAAACATACCCTGAAGCTGCTAGACTCCATCCAGAAAAGAGCTATCCGCATGTTTGGAGACACGAACATCACTTGCAACCTTGATAGTCTGGAACATCAAAGAAAAGTTGAAGATTCATCTCTCTTTTATAGATACCTCAAGGGAGGTGTATTAATGGAATCAAATGTTCCTAGGTGACTTGGAACATTTGATTCCATTTGAACAAAGAACGGTACATATCAGAAATAGGCGATGAACTGTGGCTGCTCATTGTTCTGAGGTTCAGCTCAGTACATCTTGAACTTCACTGTTTTGAGAACTTTCTCCATTTGGAGAACTTCGTTTATGTGGAATGAACTTTCTGAGAATGTTTTTCCAAATTAATTCAATTTCCAGCGACTTAAATCCAACATGAATCGCTACTTTTGTACAGGCACCACTCCTAGAGTGCTTCAAGGACTAACCTGTAGTGCTTGTTTTGTCCTCAGAAAAAAAATTGAATTTTGGCAGATTTGATAAATCCTGACCTAGGTATTGATGGAGAACTGAGATCATCGAAATTTATACCCATCACAGATCAACACTATGAATAAAGTGATAACACTTGAAGTCACACACCAAAATAAAATATTGAACTCAGTTGCTTGCTGTTGTCGCTGACTGTTTCCACATAGCGGACTCCGTTTACAAAAATACAAACAAAAACACCGAAACCTTTTGATCTTTCCTACTGCTGATGTGAAATTTTATTGTTGACGAAATCAGTCGCCTGCTACTAAAAGCTTTCAAAATGTTTCTTATTTTGACGACTTGATGTTTTATTTTCTTGAAATCGATACAGTTGTTTTTTTGTTGTGATTTTGTTCGTTTGGTGGAAATCCGTTTTAAAATATCTATTTTTCGCGCAAGTACAATACTATACTTTTTCTGATTTATATCAAGAATATTTCAAAGGATATCCTGATTTAGATGGTAGATGCTGGTCCCACCCGGCATCGCCCGGTGAGATACCATCGCAACGGCTTAGGCAGCGTGAAGTTGCTTTCGGGCTAACGTTTCGTTGCTGTGCCGCTGTTTCCGGTTTCAAGGGTGGGAATATAAGGAAATATTGGATGATGGCGTTTCTAGGGTCAAAATACTCCGGAGGTAAAATAGCTCCCCAATCGGATTTCCGGGCGGGGGCTGATTCGAGGGCATCATCCTGTGGAAGTTATTCAAAAACCACTATTTCTAACAGTCAGCAGGGCCTTCTTAACATCACTCCATAGGTAAACAGCATGGTAACTGCAGTTGATAAGAAGCCAATTAGCAACTTCAAATTCGATTTCTGCAACATCAGGGGATCAAACTCAAATATGAACTCAGTACACCAACATTTACAAACGAATAGTCCTCATATTCTTGCATTCACAGAAATCAAAGTCAGTGCTTCAAATAACCCCGTCAATTTTTTATATCCCGGCTATGATTTCCACTCCCGATTCAGATGGAACTTTGGAATACCCCTTTTAATCCGAAGCAATCTCTCCTGGCAACGAGAAGAAATGCTGGAACCCCAAATCTTTGATGTTATGTGGTTCAAAATAATATCACAGATGATCACTGAATTCATATGCTGCGTTTATCGACCAACAAGCGGTACACAATACAGGGAACTATTCTCATCACTTGCAAACACCATTGACTTTCTGCAAATCAATCATCCCAGTGCCAAAATATCCATATTAGGTGACTTCAATGTTCACAATATGGAATGGCTCAAATTTCTGAGAATCAACGACGATCAACGTCGTGAAGCTGAGGCATTTGCTATAGGCATCGAACTCACTCAGATTATGAACGAGCCAACCAGGATTCCTGAACGTGATGGAGAATATGCTAGTCTTCTGGATCTATACCTAACAACCAATCCAGAAATCTACATAGTCATCGCAAGGTCATCACTGGGATCTTCTGACCTTAAACTCATTTTAGTGTTGAGTGAATTACCGATAAATTTGGGGAAACAGTCTAAGTCGCGCAAAGTTTGGCATTACAGATCTGCTCAGTGGGAGGATCTTCAAGACCATTTCCAAAATTTTCCTTGGCTAGATGCTAGATGTTTGTTTCAGCTTTGAAGATCCATCAACTTGTACTCCTGAAGTCACGAAAGTTATTCTATCATTCATGGATGCTTACATTCCTTTTTCAATGAAACGAACTCCCACCGGCATATCTTGGTTCATCAAATATTGCGAGCAAGCTGTCGCCTGCAAAAATATCGCCTATCGGCAGTGGCGCAAAAATCTCTGTGCCAAAAACCGAACTAGGTTTGTTAATGCTTGCAACAGCTGCAAACTTAGGATAAATGAAAGCAAAGAACTTCACAATCAGAGGATTAGGGATAAACTGCTTGCCAATCCCAACAGGTCTATATCCTTCTGGTCAGTAGCTAAAGCTGTTGACCAAAACTTCACAAAATCTACAATTCCACCACTAACACAAGTGGATGGTTGAACTGTAACATAGAAGAAGCAAATCTACTAGATGAACAATTTGTGTCCCATTCCACAATAATTTTTCTGGAAAAGGCACTACCCACAGACGAATTTTGAATCGGAAGACGTCTGGTCCTGATGAAGTGCCTGTCATCGTACTGAAAAAGTGCGCAAATGAACTCGCACCAGTATTTTGCAAACTTTTCAACCTGTCTTACAAGAAAAGTGTTTTTCGTTCTTGTTGGAAGATTGCTCGCGTTCAGCTTATTCCCAAAAAAGGCAAGAAGAATCTTCCAAATAACTATAGACTAGTTGCTATGCTATCAATGTTGGCTTTCGGAAACAAAAATCAACAGGCAACCTTCTATCGTATGTCACTCATATTTGGAATAACGCAATCGAGAATCATGAAGAGTCAAGAGCTGCTGCGATTGATATTTCTGAGGCCTTTCACCGTATGTGGCAAGAAAGTTTGCTGGCTAAACTTTGATGATATGGCTTATCGGATCATTTTTAGGTATAACTCTCCAGAAGAACGTTCCTTGCAAGTCGCCGTCGATGGATATCTCTCGAATACTTTTACCATCAACGCTGGTGTTTTCTTGGAATCCATATTACATTTAACCTTTTTTTTATTGTATATCAACGACTTATTGAAAAAACCAAGAATTTAATATATTGTTTTCTGACGGACAGCACGCTTGTCTCTTCGTTCCATTTGGATACCAGGACACCGGCTGCGTATGCCATAAAAACCCAGGAATTGGCTTTTTCCAAAAAGATGAATGTCTCTGACCCGGATATAATAATGTCAGGTCAGACGATTCCGCTTTCTGCTTCGATAAGTTTGTTGTGGATTAAAATGGACATCAATATGTTTTGGCACAATCATGTTGCAAAGGCTGCTTCTCAAAAGCTTGGAACACTATTCTGAACCAGAAAACTGTACACACCTCAGCAACTCTTGATGCTTCATAAAGCTCAAATTAGATCTTCTTTGGAGTATTGTTCTCATATATGGAGCTCCACCCCTAAGCATACCCTGAAGCTGCTGGATTCTATCCAGAAAAGAGC
>WOGR01006148.1:0-13280 GCA_015342045.1 Leptinotarsa lineolata | reverse complement strand
AAGTAGCTGTTTCAGAAGACCTTTTTCTTCCATTTTGTGTCTGAAAGTTACTTCTTTGAATGATCTACACATCTATGTTTAGTGTTATTTCATTTTTAAAAATGATTGCTTCCTTCCTTCCTTTGGAAGATTCCCACATTTTTCGTATCAAGATGGAGTAGTAGAAAGCCAAAAACTTTCTTTCCCAAAAAATTAAACACGCCTAATAAAATATAACCCCTTCAATTTATATAAAGATTCATGTTTTCCAAATAGTGACTATAGTAATAGGTAACCATTTGTTTTCAAAGGAACATAAATATTTAAAGAGGGAAATTACTTGATCAACAATTGATAGGTATATAATCAATAACAAAATAAACAATTAATCTTCAAGGTGGGATATAACACATGGAGTGAAAATTCCCGGGCCTAAAAAAGGAAACGTGACGCCACAATTCTTATTTGTAATGTTTAAACATTGCCAAACACTTGGAACAGAACTTTGTCGTAGTCGAATGCTCATGCAATATAAAAGCCAACACGTTCTTTTGGTATCTTTACAATGTCAGCTAACTCACGCAACTTCACTTTTCGATCATTCAACACGATTTTGTGGATTTTCTGTTTTCTGATGTTACTGCCTTACTTGGACGTCCACTGCGTTCTGCATCATCTGTGTCTCTACAACCACATTTGAAGTCAGCAAACAAATGTTTGATTGTTATTTCTGATGAGGCGGAGTTCTTACAACACTCTTTAAGCCATTGCTTCGCTTGAACGATATTTTTTCCCATCAAGAATGTTAAATTAAATCTCGAAAATTTTTTTGATCCATTATTTTGAAAATAACAAAATTAGTGTTACTTTCAGCGCAATAACTCACAAACTTCTGAGTGAAATATCATGAAATTTCAACAGCTTTCTTTTGAAGATTAGTACTAACTGAAAAAGCAGTGAATGCAATACGACTAGAGCCATCTATGTGTTAGGCTCGAGACTTTTCAGCCCAAGTAGTAGATATAAAGTTTCGAAAAAATTAAAAACCTCAATTCGGATTAGTTTTGAATATAAAATTATCATACCTTTTCAGTTCATTTGATAAGACACTATTCCTACAGAATCTGTTTGAATTGCTACGTTATTCGTCTAAGATTATATACTTAGATCACCATTTGATATCACGTCCGAAAGTCTCTTAGAATTCACGATATTTGCTGCTCCCAACGTTCCTACACAATAAGATCTGACTAATACCATGACGAATTTTGACGGCACTTCTTTCACAGATAAACCGGTCAATAGGTAGTCACTCAGTCATTTACAGCGACGTGCAGCTGCTAATTGAACAAGAATCATCTGCCAGAATTCCCTCTGTTGGAAAACTTATACAGATATTTGTAGGATATAATCCGATGGCAATCGTGGTATTAGCCAGGAAAGTTGTTGTTTATCAGCTGACATTGTTAGATCCTACTATATAGGAGCGTTGGGAATGTTTTTAGTTCCAACTCAAAATATTCATTTTTAGAGTGTGTATCTATCTTCTACATAGTCACTTCGACTTTCACATAACTCAAAATGGTTTTATGAATTCCTCCAAACATTCGCAGAGCATCTGCAATATATGGTTTTTTTATTTGCCAACCACAATTTGTCTAACTTGTAAGTGGTCTAAGTGGTGTAAGTGGTCCATCGTGTAAGTGGTGTAAGTAGTTGATAAGTCATAAATAGTGGTAGTTGATGAGTCATGTGGTGCAAGAGGTCCATCGGGTTAGTGATGTAAATACTCTGCATATATCAGGACTCGTTACTCTCTGTCATTATTACCTGATATCTAAAGAATTTTGTGAGAATTAGTTTCTGTGCATCTTGAAATTACTCGGTTGTCTCATTCCTTACTTTCAATTCATAAAATAAAAAGAGATAATTTTATTCCATTCAACTCACCCATACAAGTTTTGTTGTGTAGTTTGGGACACTTAACACCAGAACACTGCTTCGACTTGATGGTAGTTATAAGTCCAATTGCTACGCAGGGTCCTTCGTAGTCTACTGCAACCATGTCTGCAAATGCAGCACATTCCGACATGTATGTTTTACCATTGAATCCGCACACTTGACCTTTATGTCTGCATCTGGTAAGACAAGGGCCCCTGTACGCCAGTTTGGCATTATGGTGGGACAAAAGACAGGAATTTTCGTATTCACGATTTTCGACGTCACATACTGGATCTTTTGGCAAAAGGGAGCAGTCTGAGGAACCATTAACTGAAATTCAAAAGTATATATTAAAAAAATAGAATGAGGCTGTTGTTAGGGAAACGGAAGGTAAAACGGACCCTGCAGGTAGAACGGACCAGACTAATAACTTTCAAATTGTTAACGCCGGCTATTATCGACTTTCGTCAACTTGACAGTCGCCTTTCACTTAGAGTTGGTCAGTGTCCTCAAAGCGGCCGTGCAGCGGCACATGTTTTTATCAAGGCAAGTTAATTTTTACGTATTTTGGTGTAAAAACAGTAAATTTTGATCTGCCTTCAGTTTTATTACGTTAAATATATCAGGGATTTTGTATTATTGTATGGTATATTGTTTGTTTTACTTAGTTTTAACATTAAATAGACAAGATTCTCCTCAATCTCAACCTCAAAATAATTTATTGTTTACATGCCTACCGAAAAGGCAAAACGGAACGGGTAAAATGGACCACGTGGTCCGTTTTACCTTCAATGCAATTAGTTTGTGATTATACATACATAATTTGATATTAAAAATAGGTGTTTTCATTTCAGATGGTTAACAACTATAAAAGAAAGTCGAACCGACAATCTTGGCGTGAAGAGGACATGAAAAATGCCATCGAAAATGTAGCTTCGCACAAAATGGGGCCTAACAAAGCGCCCGCCACATTTAATGTTCCAAAAACTAGGATTAGGACGAAGACTTACCAAATATGAAAGCACCAAAGACTTAACTGTAGCTACGGAAAAGAAAATGGGCATGTATGAAAAGATTTTCAATGTCGAACAAGAGAGAGAACTAGCATCCTATGTCAAAAATATGGAAAATCGCTATTTTGGTTTAACCACAAAGGATCTCAGCATATGAGCTAGTCGCACAAAATAAACTACAACACAATTTCTGAGACGAGACAAAAATGTCTGGAAGAATATGGCTCGAAAGTTTCTTGAAGCGTAACCCTGACTTGAGTCTACGAAAACCAGAACCCACTTCAGCAGCTCGAGCATCTGGATTCAACCAAGTTCCGGTTAAACGGTTTTTCGATCTATTAACAGATAGGTATAACAACAAAGTATAAATTGACACCCAATCGAATCTTCAATGTCGATGAAACGGGCATGACAACGGTACCAAAAAGTATGCCTCGTATTGTTGGACCCGGACTAGATCTAATATTAAGCGAGGAAAGACAGTCGAAATAATATCATCACCCTATCGCGAAGAATTAGAAGCTACTAAAAAAGCACAGGAAACGAAAGAAAGAAGGTAAAATAGAATCTTTTTACTGAAAAGAAGGGGATAGGGAAACAAACAAACACTCAAAAAGGAAAAGGAAAGGGGAAATCCACTAAGAAAAACTCTAAAAAGGGAAGCAAAGACTCATCTAGCGAAGATGAAGAAGACATACGATGTTTCTATTGATCTCATTCATTTTCAACAGAAGGCTGGCTACATGCCCCGCATGTTCTTTATGGGCACACTGTAGTTGTGCCGATGTCGAAGATGTTGATGAAGATGTTAGATTTGTTTGCGAAAGGTGTTCAGTTGATTGAATAGTAGAGATTTTTTTTTCGTTCTTATGTTGCCATAGGTCCATTTTGCCTTCATGACTGGTTCATTTTACCTTCACGTGTAGGCAGAATGGACCGAATCGAGGATTTTGGAAATCATCCAATATCTTCTATATCTGTGATTTGATTCAAGTAATCCTCAATAATAAGTTTGAATAATGAATTCCTAATTATAAAATAACAAAGTAAGAAGAATAAAGATTTTATTTTTTATGTTACATTGATTTTTCCTCAACTGGTCCGTTATACTTTCACTATAACTCAAAATCTATACGTGATTGGAAATTTTTGTTGTTGAATTCGCAGTAAAGATGTTCCAAACTTTCATATTGAGCCATTATAATATCAGTCGCAATTTTTTTTCATTTGTTGGCTAGTGTTATCAAAGCGAATATTTCGAAAAACATCAAAGCCATTTTCATTGAAAAACGCTTGTTTTAATTTGCTGTTCCCGAAATATGAATAGTATCCTCGTATTGATATCGCACTGTAGTAATCTTTCATCCATCAAGCCCTGACACTGGAATTGAGGTCTGCATTCGAACGAGATTGAATCTGATATATCAAAAATAACTGATTTACTGTATAGGTAGGTGCACCTTTTCAAGATTTATAACTCAATCAAAACACAGAAAACCATTTTATTGCCCATTTTAACGACTCACATAAACGACTACACTTCTCGTTGATGGGATCTAGTTTTATTCGAATGACCTGCCCATGCAGTAGCCGTTTCATGAAATACTGCATCAATTTCGTGGGTTCCAGGGTGATTGTTACTTTATAATTTGATGCCCATTGGCAGACATTCCTGAATGCGTAATCAACGATGCCTGTAGAATTGGGGTTTTAAATTATCTGATAATGACAGTGTATCTGTTCCCGAGGCGCCGTGTGGTAACTCTTTCTGGTCATTACATGACGGAAAACTGACACTGGGGCGGTTTTTGTTGCTACAGTTTTACGACGTGGATGTGGCTCGATGAACACGTATCATTTCAATAACTTAATAAGACGTGTCAGTTCGTTACCTGAATGGCCTGTTGGAAGATTTGCTATGAGGTTGATTTATGTGGTGGCTGAGGAATGGTACATAGTGTGTCAAAAAATTAGTTTTAATTTAACGATGGTTTTTTTATCATCCTGTAAGACAATCAAGAAGATACATTATGTAGGATTAGTCAACAGGTTTTATAAAAGGTTGCACAATAATCACCAACCTTTTCAATATTATCCAATATATTTCTGAGAACATTGATAGGAGATTCCACACTGATGTTATATATACGGATTTCTCTAAGGCGTTTGATAGACTTGATCACGGATAACTGCTGTCGAAATTGTACAGGTACGGCTTTTCTCTGACCCTCATTCAACTTTTTATATCAAACTTCACTAACAGGCTTCAGTATATTATATTCATTGGCTTCGAATCTGTAGAATATGCAGCTATTTCGGGTGTTCCACAGGGAAGCAACTTAGGTCCACTTCTCTTTAACGCCTTCATAAACGACATAGTTGAAGTTATTGACATAAACTGTTTGATTTACGCGGCTGACCAGATATTATATTGTGAGATCAATGGCATCGAGGACTGTCTTCAACTCTCCCTCGATCTGAAATGTGTAGAGCGATGGTGTTTTCGCAACAATCTTTCATTAAAACGCAAGTAAATGTAATATAATGACACACACATGTAATGTAATATACACGTGACAGAAATGGTAATGTTAGTATTTCAGAATTTTCAAAAATGCTTTCACAGCTTGTATTTCTTGAGACTCCTGTTATACATTTCATAATTTTTTTCTGGGCGACAAAAACATCTTTGCATAAGGAGGAAGCTCCCCAGGAAGTAATACTACACCGAATACGGGATTCGACCTGAACATGATACAGCATAATTAGCTGTTTCTGGTCTGAAATATTACGAAGATTTCTCAGAAGATAATTCATGGACTACAATTTTGATATATCTGTTCCACAATGAGTTTTCCAGCTGAGAAATTCATCCAAGTGAACATCTAAAAACTTCACCGTAGAGCATGGAGAAATTCAATCGTCTTCAATTCTCAAGTTGAAGGCGTGTTTATCGATTATTCAATTGAAGAGAATTTTCCTTAAAGCAAGTGTTTAATTTTCGCAGGATTGAGTTACCTTCGGTTTGTAGATTTTGATCTATTTCATCTGATATAATAAGTGATTTGTCATCTGCATATAGTCTGGAATAAAAAAAGTATAGGGCCCAGCACTGAGCCCTGTGGGACACAAACATTAATATCCACATAATTCGATGTATATAACTTTTCCACATTATCATCAACATTGATAATACTGACATATTGCTTTCCTGTTTAGACAAACGTTTGTTTTCAGTCAGTTGAGTGCATTTCCTTGTATACCAATATTATGGAGTTTTATATAAAGATTGTCGTGATTAACACAGTCGAATGCCTTACTGAGGTCACAGAAGACCCTGATAGGGCACTCGCCCCTGCTAACTGAATTCAAGACGTTTTGACTATAAAGAATGAATCGCATCGGTTGTTGACTTTGAATTCTGAAAACCATATTGGTTTTTGGATATAATGTTTCCATTCAAATGAACGTTCAGTCTGTTCAAATATGTTATTCAAATCGCCTTTTTTATATATGGAAATGACTTTACCCGTTTTAAGGAGAATCGGAAAAATTCCTGAACAGTAGGAAATATTTATCAAATATGTTTCAGGTGAGATTATAGAGCCTAAAATTTTTCTTAATAGAAACCCTGGAACCTCATAGAATCCAGATGAGTAAGTGTTTTCAGTTTTGACAATAAGAGCTTGTACAATAAATAGGTAGCAGTAGAAACTTATTCGGATGAGGATATTTTTTCTAGTGGATTGAAAAAGTTTGTGGAGTTCTAGTATTTTTTTATGATATTCAATGGAACATTTCTGAAGAAATTATTGAAGTTATTCACAACTGAAGTTGAATCTTCTATTGATTCATCGTTTTCATTCCTTATTGATATGTTATTATGCACATTCACTTTGTTTGAGAGATATAACCTGCCATGCTGATTCAGTGGGATTATATGAGATCGTGATTTTACCTTGGAAATACTTTTCTTGGTGGATTTCACTAAACTGGCATGAATTCTCATCTATTGAATATAGAGTGGTTCCATTTCAGTAACAGTCTGGGAAAGAAAAAAAAGAAGATTTTTTAGATTTCCACTAGATTATCGTACTCCGTCATTCACCCATTTCCCATTTGCTACTTATATCATTTATTACATATTGTTTTCTCAATGGAAAATTAATATTGAAGTAGAGAAAAATATATCCATCAATATTCGCGTATATATCAGACTAATCTTCATTCAATAAATCTCTTAAAGAATTGGCAATTGAGATATCATTGAAATTTTGTTTTATAATGAGATTTGTGGTCTCTGTTTTGGAGCTTCAATACTGAAGTCCAGATAGACGCTTCTATGGTCTGATACGGTATTGTCAAGAATGCAGATAATGCAGTCATAAGGAAAACTCGTGAAAATATTGGAAGCATGCTCTTCCACGTAAACTTCGTCAAACTTGCGAAAAAAATGTTTTACACCTTCATTTGGTGAGCTAATGTTCGAAACCATTCGCTGAAAAAAGGTACAGCTACAGTTCTACAATACTACTGCGAGAACTATCCAGTTGTGTATCATTGAAATTCTCTCCGAACTCAGCAAACTCCGTTTCACGATTTTCCGATGTAATATTCAAACCAAAACATGCAGAAAATTCATCTTCATTACACATCGCTTCGTATATCCCATTAGCTGCTTCAAAATATTTATCGAAAACCATTTGATCTTTTTGAAAGTGTCACTTACGTCCATTTTGATCAGAAGCAATTTATGGAAATTAATAATTTACAATGAAATTCTCACCAAAATCACAATACTGAAAGAAAACATTTGTGGTGATGAGATAGAAAATTAAGAAATGAAAAGGTTACCTTAGGAAAGGAACTTTAGTCAGCTGCATTGTAGCACATTCACAGACTGAAGCTACAACCACAACACAAAGAGAATGTACATCGCATATTAAGAAATGGCGTCACGGATACTCAGAGCAATGATATCAAGACCTTACACACCACTGAAGACGTGTACATAGTATACTGTGATATACTGTGTAACTTTCAACGCGTTTTACTCGAAAAATTGATTTCGTACACTATGTACCATGATGTCACCACATCAACAGTGTGTGGCCAATATTCCAGAAAATTTGCCGAGTATCATTTTGAACTCGGAGTAAAGTTAGTTTTGAACTGATTTTCAGTTTGTCTGTAAATATCACCAGCCTATTTTGCTGACAACCCATGCATTTTTGTTTGAAGTCATATTTAAAAATAGTTTTTTTATTACATGAACCTCCAAGGCACGAAATAAATTATCAGTTTGCAATAAGTCATAGCTAACTGGAAAATCAACGGTATCCTTTGTTCAAATTATTCATTTGAGATAGTAAAATCAAATTAGAGCTCAAACAAAGCATTCGTCATTATACAACAGGCTACAAAGAGTGTTTTGACCTGCTATACGTCTCATCAGGCTGTACCACGAACGCACTGCTGGACTCAACTGTGCCCAAAAAGACAGTCCTGAGTGAAAGATAGCGAGGACAAGCACTTTTTGAAATCGCCATCTATGGGATTAGAAAAAAATCACCCATTCAAGGTTTTCTGCAAAGTCAAACTTCGACATCGATCGCAGAATTCTTTACCCAAAGCCGACAAGATAAAGACCAAACAACACACTCAGGTTCTGGCAGAGCTTGGCTTTCCAACAGATCATGGAAACCTCAGTTCTCTTGGAAACGGAGAGTTTAATTTTCTTTTTGACTTCATACGTGCTGTGTACAAAGGGAAAACAACTATTTTAACTTCAACCTAAATTTTTTTAGGAACACCTGAATCCAAAAATGCATTTGTGTGTTGAATACACTGAATATGTACCTAACACTGTTCATGATAATAATTAAAATTATTCCAATATGCTTTTCACTTTATAGTAGTACACTCAGTTGGACTCGTACTCCACACTACTTCATACCAATTATTGGGTTAGCCGATACGTGTTGACGGAAAAAACTAACGAAAATGACAATTGATCCAATTAACGACAAAACATGCTGCTCGTAGAAATACCATATTTGAAAACACATATTTAGGGAACTTTGGTTTTAATTGGACTAGAAAATCTGCTGCTGTACAGGCAATATTCATTTTCACGCCCTTCCCATACTACACATAACAGATTATTCGTGAATTGAACAAAAAAGATAACGCTTGATTCAACTCGTTGATTTCCACAGTTTTGCTAATCTTGGATTAGGAATCGTAACATTTTTGAATTCACTCAATTCTAAAAATCAAAGGGGCCACACCACCGACCTTCAGCCACGTTATTTGCTGATAATAGTGGAAAGATAAACAAATTGAAAAAGACACGATGGCTGGAAGTCTACTAATGCAGCTGAAAGATACACATACAGTCCACTAATGAAAAAAATCAAAATTGCTGAGACCATACAACAATTATCAAATGAAAACAATCAGTGCAAAACGGAGATTTCACCTTCTTGTTTTGACTGCAATAAAAAGCATTGAAATGTACCATGCATTCCAAAAAAATCGAATCTCTTAATTATTAGCAATTGCTCGAATTTTCATATAAATGGTAATATAAACCAAAATCAGAATGTTTCTGTTAGTACTCATATTCTGTTCGAATTTCAATATTTGATACGGAAAAGAATTAAAATGTTCATTTGATTCTACAAAGAAATATAATCAATGAATTATTGTTTTATCATTATACACGGTTGTCAAAAAAATAGTGAACACGTCCGAAAAATACGAACGGTTTTTTGGTCTACTACTGGTCTACCTGTTCAATACTTTTACTATCAATTCTTATCAGCAAACAGAAAGTATTACTGATGTTTTTTGAATTGAATTGTACATATCAGAAATATGCGACGGGCTCTAGCTGCTCATCGTGTTGGGCTTCAACTCAGTACACCTCGAACTTCACTTTTTAGGAACTCTTCCATTCGGAGAACTGCGTTTATATGGAATAACCTTCCTGAGAACGTTTCTCTAAATGGATTCAATCTCCAGAGATTCAAATACAATATGAGTCGCTACTTTCGCACAGGCACCGCTCTTAGAAAAGTCTTAAGGACTTTTCTGCAGTGCTTGTGTTTTGTTACTTGAAAAAAAAAAGAAAATGAAACTTTGGTCGTTCTTCAGCGCGACTCTGTACAAGCAGCTCTTTCTGGTGCTCCAAAACATTATTATGCACTATGCACGTTGATGTTGTGGAGAACTTTGTTGCTTAGATGAACAGAGCATAGTAACATATGCAGACGAGCTTAATTTCACAATAACAACAACAGTTATTGGAGTTTTCTGAGTGTAACAAAACAAAATAAATGACAGGTACATAAATTTGTAGGGTATCTCCTACAACTACTTAGTTTGAGAACATTTAATTTCTCTACTGATTTTTATTAAGGATTATGAATTTTTGTTGTGACATTTATTTTTCACATCTTGAATGTAGTTAGTAGTTTCTATCGCGTATCTGTTTTCTTTCCAAAAACATTGAGAACAACTCTTAAGACACAATCAAATGTTGTGTTTATTTAACTCTGCCATAACACCCTTATTGAGTCGAGTCGAATTAGGGTCGAGTGGGTGATTCTTTATGACCGACTATTAATTTTCAGTGAAGATTATTTTCAAGTTAGTTGGAACACATTTTTCAAGCGAGGCATTTTTAGTCTCTTCTAGAAGTTCGTGTCGATAACTGTAAACCTCTCTGTAGTTACTCTGTAATTTTCCATTCGCTTTTTTGTTTGTCATTGTTATCTTTATTGTTGATGAATTTTATCGTTGAAAACGATGTGTAAATAATAATTCTCCTATCACCAGTCCCGACAAATCAATTTACAGTGTTTTGTTTCAAACTTTCGTTTTCTTTCACGGTTTCTACTCTCACACTTTGAGCATCGACATATTTCAGTCAGAGGACAGTTTACAAAACAATTCCATTGTTGACAATAAAAAACCCGAGTGGGATCATATAATGGAAAATGAAACATATTCTGAAAAACATTCTGATAATACTGTTAATTTAAACAAAGATTTATTGTCTAGCGTGACAAATTTCCCAACCAGGCAATATATTCAAAGGACAATACTAGGATAATGCAAGTATTCAATAAAGCCACCTCGAATATAGTGGACACAATGACAGGCATTGGATCTCATTATATTCAAAGAATACCAAACAGTGGTTAGTAACTTACTCTATATGTCACTTCAACAATTCCTTAATTGTCTCATCTATTGTGTCAAAAAAAACCTCCAAAGGTGTCTGCGGTCCACCCCGTAGGTGGCCGACGAATCGACGAGTCAATATAACCTGCAATTCCAACAAATGACCTCTATTCTGTGAAAACAAGGTGGGCAAAATGGAATCCGTCAAACAAATGTGTGTGGTCAAAATACTCGCAACTTGGGATATTTCTTCGGTATCTTACCGCAGATTTCAAAGAATAGTGTGATTCTTCGTTGAGAATTTTGTTCTACGCTAACGTCTCAATCATCGCATACTTCAGTGTAGCCGGTTAAAAGTTGTGGTATGCCACAAGAATTTTATTCTCATTAGTGAAGTCAAATGTACACCCACACGTTAGGAACAGTCGAGTTCTTGAAAGTAAGCACTGTGACTGCCTCGGGCGATATTATGATCGTCTATTCATATTTTCGAATGCGTAGTAAAAGTTTTAATGACAAGAAGTTACGAACTGATTTTTGAAAAGATTGTTTTCATATTGCTGTGGAATTATGAAACACGATTCAATTCGATGCCAAAGAAATCTTCAAAATGTTCTGAGGGCGGTGCAAAAACACCGATTTGTGTTGGATTTTCGAGAGAAAAATGACCTTCCTTAAGTGTATTAATAATATTCATATACAGAAATATTATTTCACACTGGTATGAAGCATAGGAAATATTCCAATGTAAACAAATATTGCGAAAAAACGTTATCCTATATAGGCCCTATGAGACTCTGTCATGGGTGTATTTAAACGTAGACCGATATCTGTAATATCTAATGTTGCGAAACTCTTCAAAATAGCATCAAAAACGAGGATAACATCTTCTACTATGGAATTTAAGAATTCGAACTGATGGGTACCCACCAATACGGTTTCCAACAAAATAAATCAACCCAAGATGCTATTGCGTATTTAACATCGAAGATATTAAAGAGTTTAGATGATGGAAAAAATCTGCTTGTGTATTTTTAGATCTTGCTGAAGCATTTGACACGGTCCCCCATACACAACTATTAAACATTTAAGAAGATTATCTGAGTGACAGGAAAGAGTAGGTATTACTCAATGGCATTCTGAGTACGGAATGCCCTGTTGACCATAGCGTATTGCAGAACAGTGCCCGTTCTAGGCCCAATGCTCTTTGTACTTTATATAAATGATCTTTCAAATATCAACTTGCCTGAGGAAGTCATCAATTTGGCAGATGATACCGCAATAGTATTCGAATCTGAAAACTGGGACAATATAAAAACTATCATGCAGAATGATTTGAAGCTTCTGAAAAACTGGTTCGATTATAAGTTATTGAGGGTCGATTTCAGAAAAATATTTTATATGCCCTTCTTATGTTATGAACATACCAATCCTTCATTCAGCAACCTCTAAATCAGCGATAATTCAAAAATAAACCTGACTGAATCTATAAAATATTCAGGAGTAACCATAGATAAACATTCAAGATGGAACATACATACATTGAGACAATGCAATACGCTGAGAAGTATCTTATACAGATTAAAGTACATCACCAAATTCCTTGAAGAAAAACATCTCAGAAAGATTTATCGCATATTGTTTGAATCCAGATTGACATATGGGATAATAGGGTGGGAAAGAGCACTCCAAGAGCACATCAAAAAGTTGGAAATTCTACAAAAAACCTTTCTGAAAATATTACTGAACAAATATTTTTGAATGATTCAAACAGATTTACTATTCATGAACTTGTGGAGGTTGGTATTACTATAAAAGGAGTGTTATCATACGTTATCAAGTTATTATTTGTAATATTTTCATGTTTTGTAATTTTTAATATTGTATGAAGTGACCACTGTTTTAGTAGCATATAAGACATGCTTTGATATAAAATTCAAATTTGAAGGTGGGAACATATTTTCATTGGCTTTATACATTCTTAATCAAAACTAATTACCATAGGCTACACGCACACCACAGACAGTCTTCGACTTTGTGGTTTTTTAGTTCAGTTGTTATCGCCATCATTCAACCATTTTTACTACCTGAAGGGGTACACACTGTTTGTACTCTTGTTCAATTTTTCCTGATATTGAACATTACATCTTCGAATTG
>WOGR01006147.1:0-13281 GCA_015342045.1 Leptinotarsa lineolata | reverse complement strand
AATGCCAAACTATAACTCCTGAGGTGTTGAATAATGTAGGAGCCAAATTCGAACAGAATCTTTATTGTTACATGGAGCAAACTGGCGCACATTTCGAACATTTACTCTAAATTTTCAATGTGAGTTACCCTTTTTAGGTGTTACTTTTTTGTGTGTGCTTCAAAAATAATTATTGGGATTTATTAATCCTGAAAGAGTTTTTTAAACTTTTCTAAGTCATCAGCATTCAAGGAAATCAGCAGGTTGAATTCGTTGTGTAAGTAAGTTTTTAGTATGATACACTTTATTATCAGAAGCATGAAATATCCACGTCAAAAGGCAACCTTCATAAGGAGGTGCCACTCAATTTACTTCAAATGTAAGGGTGGTAACCAACCCCATCCCCCGAAAAAATCTCCTCGTAATAAACATAATTTTTACTTTTTTACGAAATCAAATGGATACGTATTATCAGGTTGTCATAAAAAGCAAAAATCAATTTTTTTATGAAAGTTCTGAACGTAAATCGTACCTCAAAAACAATTTGATTCATTTTAAAAAGTGTTGAACTCAATAAAATCACCTTTAAAACTTCAAAATATCTCGAAAACTAATCGTTACAAACATTTTTTTCAACAGAGTTGTAAAGGTATTTGAAAGACCTTTGAAACAAGGTGCCACTCGACCTACTTTCTCTATCTAAATAAGGGTCGTCGGACGCACCCCTCCGAGGGTTTTTATATTCAGAATCGGCTCTGTTAAGTTTTCGTTGTCAGGTCATTATAGTCTCTTTTAGATTCAGAAAAATGTTCCTAGCAGATAATAATGTTTTGGAATGTCACCTTCAACATAGTCTTTATATGATCTAGTATATGGTGTTGGCATTGGTCTATTTTGAATAGCAAACCTAAATGTAACTTTTCAATGGACTACGTGGTACTTCACAGAACCATTCACCATATATTTTTTGCTATCGCATCAAAATAACTAGGAAGGAACAAGTAATCGAAGCCGTACAAATGATATAACTGCCTGGTAAATAGGGGAAGGAAAATATATCTAGATTTCTAAGTTTTTTTCTATATTACAGGGTGTAACTTACTGGAATGTGAGAGTATTTTTATGATTTTCTGATTTGTGTCAAGTCTGTTACTGAAATGTATGCTCAATATGGTACCAGTGCAGATAACAGTCGCAAGCACATAAAATATTTATTCAAAAATAAATACCTCTGTAACTTTCTCTTCCTGGGACCTGTAGATGAGTAGCTGCAGGTTGTGTAAGGGCTTTCTGTACCAACCCCGTCAAATTAGCTAGCTGTCTCTCCATATTTTCCACTCGCAGTCTGAAAATCCACTTGAGGTCATTGCTTTTCTCGCAAAAAATATTTTTAAAATTGCAATGAATATTTTTGGAGTACACTGAGGGAAATTATTAACACTATTTGTGATAATAATTGAACAAGTTTTACATTATTCAAAACGCGTGGTCTGCATAAAATTCATAGTCTGTACGTGAATTGTTGAATTATTATCAAGGATAGTGAAATTAATATACTCACCTCGTAGCATCGTATGGGGGGCCTGTAGCAGGTTGGGGGAAGGGCGATCTAGGGGCCACCCTTGGGCCTGTACCTGGGGGTAATTTTACCCCGTATAAGGAATACGAGTCATCCAGTAATTCTGTATCGCTGAAAATATGAAAAACATCAAATGGAAATTTTTTTGGTGTTGTATACAAAGAAAGCCATGGTAATAACTTTTATTGTAGGTGTGGTACATTTTTTAAGAACTCCTTTCCATGAAATTATACTACGGATAATAATTCCAGTGGCGTCACAGAGGGTTACCTGACTGATATTTATGGTAAAAATCATTGTACGCCACTGTTATTCTCCTAGTTGGATATTTTCATCAGAATGTGTTTGAAGACAAGCTTTCATCCGAATGCATTCAATTGAAAAAATAATTTTCCTAATTGTTTGATTAAGGTTATTCTGTAACATGTTCAAAATCTTTTTGCAAGATCACGTATTTGACATCCGCAACAAACCTCTTACTCAAATAATGATTTAGATCAAACTATTTTTTCAATAATTTTTCTCCCTAAACATTTTTGAATGGGAGTAAAAATTGAATATGTATTAAAATGAGAGATACAAATTAATAACTTTCGATTTGATCACCTGCCAAACCCAGGATGAAATAACTCTTGACGTTATTATCAAAATATCAAAACAAAAGAGATAAATCTCCAACCTTTCTTCGATGTTCCAGATTATTAAGGTTGCAAGTGTTGTTCGCATCACCAATCAGGCGGATGGCTCTTTTCTGAATGGAATCCATCAGCTTCAGGGTATGGTTAGGGGCGGAGCTTCATATATGAGAACAATACTCCAAAGAAGATCTGATCCCAGCTTTATAAAGCATCAAAAGTTGCTGAGGTATGTACAGTTTTCTGGTTCTAAACAAAAATACTGGAGCGAGTTCATTTGCGAGCTTTTTAAGTACGATAACGGGCACTTCATCAGGACCAGACGCCTTGTTGATGTTGAGCTAATTCAAAATTCGCCTGACTAAACGTTTTCGAAAAGTCATTTCCAGCATTGTGGGTTCTAGTGTGGAAATAGTGGGTGGTGGTGCCTTTTCCAGAAAATCGACTGTGGAGTGGGACGCAAATTGTTCAGCTAGTAGATTTGCTTTTTCTACGGCTGTTGTTGCAATTGAACCACCCGCTTGTGTTAGTGGTGGAATTGTGGATTTTGTGAAGTTTTGATTAACAGCTTTAGATACCGACCAGAAGGATCTACACCCGTTGGGATTGGCAAGCAGTTTATCCTCAATTCTCTGCTTTTATTTATTTTGAGTTTGCAGCTGTTGCCAGTTATTAACGAACCTTCGCTGATGAAATCAAACTTCATATGTTCTTCGACAACAGAAGGTTTTTCATTTCAATGATGCTCTGGTCTGGATAGAAAAACAATCTGCTACCTGGCAGTAACTGAACAAATTGCTATAAAAAAACACGCATCAATTTCCTTGAAGAAGGATAATGTCTGTCCAGATATCATCAGTTGCCTCGATGTATTTACTGGCTATCAAATTATTCACCAGTATGTCTAGCTAGAATGTCAAAATTAGCTTTTCAGGAATTTGAAACATTATTTCGAATTAGAAAGTTGTAGAGTGATTCTATAGCCCAAACTAGAACTAGTCAGATTCAAGCTGCCTGATTCTGCCCATGAAAAAGCCATTTGCCTGATTAGGGATCCAAAACTCAAAAGCAACTATTAGCCTGAAGGATAGAAGAAAGATTTGAGGTACTTTCTTTTTTCTTCTGATAATTCCAAAGAAAGTGTGGCTCTTGTTCGTAAAGCTCCGAGACTTTTAGTTTTCTCTTGATACCATTTACAACATCTTCTTGTAATGATTCGTTATCAGCACTCAGTTAATAGGACAACATTTTTCTAATGTTGCAGCCATGCTTTGTTTCAATTTCATTGATGAAACAGATAATAGATTATGGTTTCAGAGTTATCTCAAACATTGGTGAATTGTTTTGTCATTCAACTTCCATCGTGGATATCAGGAAAGACATAGTAAAATATATGGTGCTTTAGAATTGTACTTTATTTGATTGTGACTTATATTACTTGCTGCCTGAAGAGTATTAAAGGCTTCGAAATCAACTTCCACAGTACAAACAGATTGAGTTTTGCAAAAAGAGAAAATATACACCAAATTGCAACTGATATTCGTCAACAATGTTCCATAGCATTAATTGGAACTATCATCAAGTAATCGATAAAAGCAATCCAAGATAATACAGTTCATTAGAGAATGAAAATGATCTCTTTCCAGATTCTGGATATCCATATGTACCTTCTGACATATCTAGTCTGGCAGTTTGATTGAAAATTAAAATATATGGACAACTTCTGGGTACTTGCGGTTCAATTCACTGCTCAAAGTGGATTGAAAGCAATTAATTAGACAACTGATCCATATGAAATTTACCGTACCAAATGGTATGAGAAAGCTGTGTTTATGATTGATTTGGGCGAACTTTCGGGTCATTATATTTCACACAATAGAGCTCTCAGTGGAGAAACTTTCAACTTCAGAAAATATAACAGCAGTATTCTCAAAGAAGGGACAAGAAAAAGCTCCAAACAGACTTCTCGATGTTGAAAGTTTGATGGTCATGCCAGGAAAAATAGGAGACGATGTTCATCTTATTTTCCCAGCCTTCAAAATAAATTAGGCTCAAAAATGGCTAAACTAAAAACATAACGTATTGTGGTACTTGTGATTAATTCACCGGTGATCTGCCTAGACTGCTGTAATAAAAAGCATGTTGGTTATTTCATTATTTATTAGATTTTTTTAACCGAAAACTATTTTGTTTATTTATAATAAATGTTTCTTTGCAAAACTGAGTGTCGTAATAAATTGTCCATGAAATCCGAAAGAGTTGTCTAGTTGTCTAATTTAAAAACGACCGCAACTGTAGATGGTTTATCTTATTCCTCACTGCCTTTTGAAAATCACATATCTAAAACAACAACTATAGTTACAAAATGTGCCAGGAAATCTAACGAGAGCGTGTTCTACATACTGTAGTGAAGTTGTTGAACATAACTTTTTATTATATCACGTCTTTTCATCATGAGAGAATCAGGGGAACGACACATTGCACCTTCTACGTTTACCTACTTCTCTAATAACCCTTGAGTTTTTCCAGTGTTTCTGGCATGGTGGTTTTTCATAATGTGATACCCATCACAAGTTCAATAACCAATGCAACAAGAAATTGAATTACTAGATGAGTGGGACAGTAACCTTACCTTATTTCTTCATCTATCACAGGAGTGATAGATCCCGATCTTGCACCATATTGGCTATAGTAGGGATCCTCGTATCTGGAACTTCTCTCTGGTGACGACATGTAACCATCTGTAGAGAAACTCATTAGATTAAATTGAGGGTCTAAAATACTTCCATCCCGAGGTTTTCCAACAAGAAGTTTTTTTTTAAATGTCTTCTGGGTAGTATCAGATAATATTTTGGAATACCTTTGGAATTCAACATCCTTAATTCATGACTTACAGCATTCAACATGGCTACATCAACTAACATGTCATCACATTGAACGCTACTATAACTATGATAATACAGAAGTGCAATACCACACCAGAGCAGTCACAAAAATGCGCATTCGGTGGTTAATTGAGCACTATCGAAATCAAATGCAATTTCTGGAACTATAATACAGGGATATTCTCCAAAGAACTACCGCCATCTCTGAATCAGGTCGAGAACTTGTGAGACCACCCTGGTACAAAGTGTTCCCAGTTTGTAAAGTTATAGAAATGTTTGAACCAGTATCGGGACAAATATTTCATTTCTATTTGTTGTCCAGAAATCAATTTAGATTCCCTTTTTTAATTATAGAATCAGGGGAGAAATATCTCCCAAGAAATTTGCAGATATTCAAAACTGAAGATTTGACATTGATAGTTACTCGTTTCATGTTAGTAATGTCCATCTCATGTCAATAAAGTTTCAAGAAATTGCATTGATTTCTGACAGGACCCAACCTGAAGAAAGTGAAGGTCGTGTTGACCCACCTGGTATATTGTATAAGGGGTTTGCAGGCCTTTGGAATGGAACGAATCGATCTGGAGGTCTAGGTGGGCCATCACTGGACCGGGGCGCCCCATTGCTGTACGCTCGTTGAGGTTTGGGGGGCGCACCTTTTAAAATGTTCTCGTTTATGTAACTATTACGATGATTATTCATATATTCAGGAGGAATGAAGACAAAATTCACACACAGGCACATAGGTATATTGAAAATAATAGGAAATGCAAGTTTTCATTTGTTATTCGTATCTGTAGAAAACAGTTTTGAAGAAACCAATCTAGTCAAACATTATGCATGTATGAAGGCTATTTTCCGAGTTTTTGGCCGTGGTTTGCAGGTTTTTATGGCTGACGATTTGTCTACTGCTGCGGTAGACATTTTCAAACGCCTAATCTTCCTCCTTTTTCTTTTTTTTAAGTGGTGTTTGATCTTTCTACTCACTGGAAGAGGCGTCTTCATTATATGGTGAAGTATTTCCTCTTTTTGGGAGCAGTTTGGTTTTGGCGATGATAATTTCTTCACTGCTATTTTTGAAATTATCATTGACCAGGATTTGCTTGGCTGCTGATAGCCCAGTCATTTGCGACAGAAATTCGAGGAATATACCCTCTTCGTCACCTGGTCTTGGCCTGTCTAATTATTTCTGTTCAAGCATTTATATATTAGTTACCACACTTGTTTCTTGTTTTCTGATGTTTCGACTTCCATCGGGTGTAGTAACGGTCGCAATACCCGAGTTGAAGCTCGGGTTTTTGTTCCTATCGTCTTCACTGCATCAACTACTATTTCAGTACTGGTCGCTCTATTCATATTGTTCTTCATTGTATTACCTGTTTGTGTTTGTGTACCTTTCAGCACGGGTAGCCAGCTTTTATTGATATTCATTGTCTCCTATTTTCTATTGAAATCATCCCTATGTTTTTGGATCTCTATTGCCTCTCCATATATTCTTGGATAGTAGTTTTGGGTATTGTCGAGTATCACTGTGTTTTCGAATGAGATAATGTGGGTACCTTCTTCATTGAGAGCATGTTTGGCCACAGCCGATTTGTCGGTTTGTCCGAGGCGACAGTTTCTTTTGTGTTCAGAGAGACGTGTCCCTATACTTCGTTTCGTAGTTCCAATGTAGACCGACCGCAGCTGCACGGAATCCGGTACACCCCTGGCGTTGCTAGAGGTTCTACAGGGTCCTCTGCTGACCTGAGACTTTGCCTGATGGTTTTTGTTGACTTAAATATTGGTTTTTCGTCTTGATTCGCTAAGATTCTTTCGACATTTTTGATATAGGGAAGGAAAGCTTTACCCTTGACTGGCGTAGTTGGAGTTCTCTCCTGGGACGGTTGGTCCCCTCGAATTCTCCTCCGCTGTACCCATTACGGCCGTGAAAGTTTACATTCTTCAATTATGCATGTAGATGACATCTTGATGAGATATGTCTATAGTTACTCACACTCAGAACTGTTCCTTGGAAACAGGTGAGTGAAACAACGCATTCATGGTTCAGAATAGCACCATTATTGATATCTATGGCGGGTCCTCATCAACTAGCTATTTGACAAATCTAATCGATGAATTTGTTGTGTTGTATAGATATATAAGCCTCTGTTATAGGATGGAGCTGACCAAATTCATCGATTATATTTTCCATGATGATCTCGTACCAAGTAGTAACGACTAAATCTATCAATTTATCGAATGTAGCTATGTATCGAAAAAAATATGTAGGATATCCACTCGAAACAAAATATTGCTAGAGATATATTTCATTCTGGGCTGCTCTAAAATTACCAAACTAAACGATACTCAACATCGTCTGAAATAATTGATAAAGAAAAAAAGACGATTTCCTTGAATATTCAATTCCTTGCATTCGATTTGATATCAGCGTCTTATAAATGTACCTTTTGTATTTACTATTATTTTCAACACCCCGAGTATACTCCTATTATCATATCAAAAATGAACTGCAGGCTGGATGAACTGACTGGCCTTCCAGAAAAATATAATAAATTTCTATATATTATATAACAAAAACAAAATTGATAAATGTATTGAAGATTTTGGAATATTTTGAGGTCTGTTTTGTCTAAATTTTTCTAAAATTGTTCCAAAATTGTTCATTCCGTTAACCAGCTGACGAACGTCAACCCTCAGAAGTCGAAACTTGTGTTAGCAATGGATTAACGAGGCCTTACCTTTTAACGTGCGATTACCCAGCACGGTGGCTCGGCGACTCCAAACAAAATAATAAGAAATGATTACTCATTTTTCAAATATTATACCGATTATAATTGAATCTCGTTCCTCCAAAAAGATCATTTTGAAGTAGCATATTGAATTATTCTTGATTTTTATCTGTATCTGAATCAAACAACTTGTAACAGTTTGAACCTCAAAAAATGTTATTATTTTGATAAGTAAATATTGAGTTTACCTACGAGCAGATATTTTCCTAGAGAAAATTCATTCATTTGGAGATAGAATGATTGTGTTGAGTTACATAGCTGATGGAACTGCGAATAGCCTTGATGCTTCCTAGGAAGCTCGGGAAGTTATTAACATAACATACCCAGAACACCAGGATAATGCTCTCAGTAGTCGATGCCGTAGTTGAAAAAAGTGAAGGTAAATAACCTTTAAAAATACGTATCCTCATTTCCTATCCCCTGAATATAGACCAGTCAACTGGAATACTTTCAGTATGCCTTCATTGCTATAGTAGAGTAAATTCTAGAAGACGGTCCACATTTGTGTAGCTGACGAAAATAGTGGAGTACTGACTGGCGATCAGGTCTTCTCTGGATTGAGGAAAAAGGATCAATCTTGGAGTGGATCATTCTGTGTCATATCTTACCAGCAACTCAAAGATCATTCATAATTCGGCTTCTTCAAGAAGCTCCACTGTAACCCTCTAGGGTCGAATAGATCCACTTACATCAAACCTACCTGACTTATTTCCTATTGATTTATTTAACCAGCTCTTATTCAGATACAATACGTTAGAAGAATTAACAATGATAGTGAAGGCTGTTGAAAATATTTTTTTTTTGTACATATCGATCAGTGAGTTACTGAGTGATTATTAAGCTATATCTACAAGGAATTATAGAGCTTTCTGTTGGGAGTCAAAAACAGCAATGCTACTTTCGAAACTCTCAAAATCTAATTCAGTAATGTGACGAACCAGTTCATCCAACCTTCGAAATATTATTTGATTTCAGTACAGAGACGTGCAATTAACACATTTTCACAAATACTGCAAACACGTTGATTTGGCAATGGTGCCTGAGCAAAATAAATATTCTGAAATTATGTTAGTCAAAATGACTAACGACGAAAACATCGTATTGTTTATAATTTGCCTTCATGCCAAACGAACGTATTTTCCAGATATAATATCACGTTTTAGGTAATCAAATAACTTTCGTATAATATAGCTGATAACTTCATACTACAATCTAATGACTCACATATCTATGTTTATACAGTAAGATTTGAATATGTGAATTTACTCACTTGAGCTATCATTTGTATAGTCGAAATAAACGATATTGTGCACACTTAAAGTTGTCGGTACTCTCAAAGGCTGCCAACTAGTCCAGGTGGACTCTAGAATTGGCGGTTACTAATCAAGTTATATGATTGGCTGAAGAGTCGTAAAATTGAATTTGAAGTCATGCTACGGCGACGAATAGAAATCGAGGAATGCGGGTATGGTTATCGTCGTCGTTTCATCAATGTTCAGTTCAGGAACTGATTGTGATTTGAGTGTTGAAATTTGATATTGGTGCAGTTATAATTATTCAAAATTTTTGTTATTTGTTTAGAATGTGGCGTCATTGGACAAGTACTAACAGTAATAACGAGTGTGATAACAACGCAGACTTTTTCCAGTGTACTGATTTTAATATCGATGGTGAACAATGCGAAAAAGAGATACCAGTGAATGAAATTCGGATGCATTTGAATATTGAAACAGAGAGAGTATTATTCAATGAATATAAGAATCTACATCTCTAGTTTGGTTTCGAGGAAAACAAACTATTACAAGCAACATCAGATTTGACCGAAATTCCTTGTTGAACTGTACGTAAAATAGCCAAAAACAAACCTTATGAACGCAAGACGCGATGTGATAGAGGATTACCAGAACCTTTAGATGTTCATCTAATAAAATCATTGGAAAAACAATATACGACTGTTACAAAAGCAATAAGATTCCTACAACTGAAATCATAAGGAAGAAATTGAATACTCCCGGCCATAACGTGAGCTGCTGTGACAAAACTCTTCAAAATTGGATACAGAAACTAGGATTTAGATTCAAAATAATAAACAAACGTCAAGCAGTTATGGCAAGCAGACGAATAGTGGATTTGCGTAACAAATACTTGGAACAAATAACTAAATATAGACAAGAACAACGGAAAAATTTTTATTTGGACGAAACTTGGTATGACACTCACGACACAGTTACGGAAGAGTGGACTAGTGGTTCGAGGATGTGTACGCCTAACATGCCTGCAAACAAAGGATCGCAACTAATCATTGTGCATTGCGGAGGAAGTGAAGAATAGGTTCAGAATTCTTTAAAATTATGTGGAAAAAACTTGGGGAGTGCAATGTTGACTATCATAAGAACATGGAAGCTGATATGGTTTGAAAACACATGGATTCCAAATTTGGATGCGAATAGTGTAATAGCTCTTGACAACGTTTCCTATCATTCGCGACAGCTTATCAAAGTACCGAATGAAAATTTGAGGAAAGATGAAATACAAAGTTTTTTTAAGGACAACAATTTGTATTTTGGGGATTCCTACACCAAAAACCAACTATATGAAGTTATACAGACAAAAACATGTGAAAGAGTGTATACTGAAAAGTTTGGACACACCATTCTGAGACTTGCTCCTAATTTTTGTTTTTTCAATTCCATCGAGTTGATTTGGGGAAAATTGAAACAAAGTATCAGGCGTAAAAGTAATTTTCCAAAATTTGATAAGAAGGTAATAGAGCTAATTAAAGAAGAAGATTCTAATATTACCGAAGAAGACTCACAGAAAAGGATCAAAAAAGTAATTTTAGTTGAAAAATACCATATGGACATTGGGCACTTCCATATTAATGGTGGAGATAAATTCATCATTGATATAAATAACGACAGTGATAGTGAAACAGAGAATATGGAAGAGAAATCATCAGGAGCTTTCGAAAAAAGTTAGTGAGTGTTTTTGAAGCGATCGATTGTATATATTTGTGAGTAAGAAGTATTCAGAAGTATTTTCAACTACCACACTGTTATTTAAATCCCTATTCCCCCAGTCACCTATATAAACGAATAATTTATTCTGTATATCATTACATATATTTTTTCATATATATTATATAGTTATTGTGATTCTTATATTATTAAAGTGGAGCTAGGTTCCACAATATCATTTACTTTAACTATACTTCTTCAGTTGAACTGATTCAACACAATAATAATAAAATCAATTGTGTATTTATTATGCAATTATGATCATCTGTTATCTGACAGAAAATTTGCCACAAATTTCAACTACATTAAATTTATCCTAACAACATAGATACAATAAAGAGTATCGTTTTCAGCAATATTCACGAAAGCATAAAATACATTCCCAATCACGAATCATCTACGTTACACAACAAATTCAAACAACCATCTTCATTAACGTTCAACAAATCCTGAACAGCCTTGTTATCATTCCACTGAAAGCAATAAAATCCATTCAACCGAGCCTACATACATTCCTCATTCTCTTCAAATGCTCCACCGAAATAATTATGGTTTGACAGCATACCCGTCGGCAGGGGTTTCATGCGATCCGACGAAAGACTTGCTACAGCGGGGGAATAGGTCCGCAAGAGGGTAGCTCCTCGCGGGAGGCTGGCAGTGGATCCCATGTAGTAGGGAGCGCTTTTTCCTCCACTTCCCTGAAAACAAAAAAATCATATATTGCATCAATATTATGAATTCATATTTGAAACAAAGCTTTCAACTCTTAACGTTACAATGAAGAATTCAACTAAGTTCCGGAAAGATACCGGCAAAGAGCAGTTTTCGTTTGCCCTACGAGGAGTCAACGAATGTGGGTCGATTTCAAGACAACAAAGAAACTAGATTCAGACAAAACCCTGGACGGGGTAGACGTTTGTCTCTTTCGCGTAAGAGGCTGAGCACATTACCAATTGCACAAAGCAATCCAATGCAGATTTCACTAGACTGCTGGCTGACAGTAGAAGTCACAGCATTCTGGGAATGACCTCTGATATTATACCTCCAACTGTCAACTACGAACTGCATTAAACGCTACTGTTTCCTAATAGAGAGGCATGGATCCTCCGGGAGAAGGAAATATCATAAGCAGACAGTTTTTGGTCCACATATGAATCAAAAAAAAAATCCTTCAGGTCCTGGTGCAAGTATTTTCAGTCACAGACCCAGGAGAGAGATGTTAACCTGCCTAGGGACTTATGCGATTGTATTTCAAGCGATAATCTATGCTCATACACAAGTCAATGAAGATACTCTCGGACAGTCAAGCAGCTCTTGATTCCTACCAAACAACATCTAAATTGACAGCAAATTGCCAAAAATGACTCTTCAATAGAGGAACTCAAAAAATCGTCTCTGGTTCGAATTCCTGGCCATACTGGCCTGGAAGGCAAACAGGCTGCCGACTCCCTTGCAAAGGAGGGTGTTGCAAGTAACTTCATCGGACCAAAAACTGTCATTGGCATCGATCTAGGCTTTGCTCCTGGCGAAATCTTTCAGGATTGGTTCACTTCAAGGCATTTATTCACGCTTCGAAGACACTATGATGTCTAACAGGCCTTCTCCTAGCCAAGTTTAAACTTGATAATATACCGTGAATTAATGTTATTTTGTTACTGGCGTAGTTGAAAGTGACTATAGTTTCAAAGGCATATCATGTACCGTACCTAGTTGTAATAAAAGATATGCCACCGTTTATTACATAAGTTTTTCAGTTTTCTATTTTGAATAATACCGTTGATAATGTGTTGAAAAAAGTGTTTCTTTATCAATCAACTGTCCACAAACGAGGATTAACAAATTATTGCCTCTTAACGCGCGGTTTCTGGTAAGGCCCAGATGTAACGCATTCTCATCTGAGTTTTTTGTAATGTTTCATTGATTTTGTCTCTCTCAAAACTGGATTAATGGATTTTTCAGTTATAACGATACGAGCAGTCTGCTCCATTGGAATATATTTTTACTATATCACTGTATGGACCCATGAATATGAAACGGAATGCCACAAGGGTCTACTACAACATAGTTCCATAATCCATAAACTTTTGGTTATATATAAATTTTGGATTGCTGGAAAAGTGTGAAAGTGATTCATTTGTGAATAGTATTTTTATCTTAAGGTTCAAAACACCAGAAGAAATATTACAAAATTTGCCACAACTGTCAAAATTTAAAGACGTTACCAAGACCCTTCCACATTTCGTATATAAAAGAAAACGATTCGTCTGACATTTTTTTCATAAAATCTAAACCATGATGAATATTGTTTAGATTGAAGGGGTTATATTTTATTAGGAGTGTTTAATCTTTTGGGAAAGAAAGTTTTTGGCTTTCTACTACTCCATCTTGATACAA
>WOGR01006146.1:1638-13282 GCA_015342045.1 Leptinotarsa lineolata | reverse complement strand
ATTTTTTTTCTTTGCCAATTGTAGCGGTGATGGTCAAAATGCAACGAAATCTATTATTCCACAAACGGTTTTGATGCAAAGTTGTTGTTATGCGTTGTTATGTTGTTGTTATGCGAATGGAAAATAAAAACCTACGTTGAACTATAATGGCCCCAAAGTAATGTATCGAATGATTTGGGGATGAGATGACGGGGGATGAGGGCTATTTTTATTTGCTCTATACTTAAAACGTTATGAGCAAATGATCTTATTTTGCATTGTGTAGTATTCTTTCGCTTGAAATTCTTCAAGCAATCCACGTAATCTTCAAAGCTCAATTTGTTTTTAACGACAACATTATCCACCCCCTTTGCCTTTTCAACAACTTCACCTCCTTGCACTTGTACAGTTGCATGGAAAATTCAACCTTCAATATTGATATTGAATGCAACAATCTATCGAAGGGATTGAAAGGACTTACCGATTCGGTTCACGGAAAGAATGTCAAAATTTTGCAATCTATGTAGCAAACTGATAATTTGACCAAGAAAATGGATAGAGAGTTGAAAGATTTCCAATTTGATGTCGAATCGCAAATATCTACATTAGATGTGAATGTTGAAAATTTGGAGCTCACCATCAACGAAAAATATTCCTCCGATGTGATAGATTGAATTGTTTCACAACATTAAGCACAGTAGTTATGGCTTCCAAAGACAAGATTCAACTTGTCCGTGAACTGCACAAACCAATATGAGAAAATTTTTCTCGTCCGTCGACGTACCATTACCAAGGGACTGGATGATTTATGGCAGATGGATTTGGCTGAGATGAGATCGTATGCCCACCAAACTCACTCTAGTCGTTATCGTGTGGACTATACAAAACGTTGTCCAAAAAATCGACAAACCGATCTAGGATCAAGGGACAGAATTTAACAACAATGAATTCCAAACATTGATGAGAAATTATAGAATAAATCACTACAATACGTACATCATAACGAAGACCTCTATGGTACCACAAGGACTTTGAAAGATAAACTTCTCAAATACTTCAATTTGAATGGCACCTATGAATGGCTGAATGTCTGTCCTGAAATAGCAAAATCCTACAATGGTACGCGACACTCAAAAATGGGCATAAAACTCTCGGAAATCATTAAAACCAACGAAAAAAAATCTCAAATCAACAAACACGCATCTGAAAATAGGTGGACGAAGAAAATTCAAAGTCGGCAATGTTGTACGAATCAGAAAGGCAGAAGACGCGTTTTCGACAAAGGTTAAACCCTCAATTGGACTACGGAATTATTCAGAATTATCAAAGTCAACATTACTAACCCCACCACTTTCATGCTTGAAGATATGCAGGGTGTACCTATCAGAGGTGCTTTCTATGGAGGAGAATCGCAAAAAACTGCAAATCCTCATATATATCTTGCGAAGGAAGTGTTGAGGAGAAAACACAAACAAATGTTATTTAAACGGCTGAATTTGAATAATAAACACAAAAGTTGTATTGAAAATGTCGATTTTGTTTAGAATCTTATGGAAAACAAGCACACTGACATTATATTAGGAGGGCCTTCTGTGAAGGAATAGTGTTCAACAAATACACACACACACAATATCTGAAACTGACCACGTGATCTGAAACTTTGAGAACGCTTGCAAACACAGACGGATATTCAGTTGGAAAAATTTCTCTCTCTAACATAAATTGCTTTTGATGTCATTTCCAATGTCATCTTATGAAATTCGATGTGGTCTAGGTCCATCCAGAGACTTCAGTCCATGCATCATATTAAAGCAACAATTCTCCATTCGTTCTATCAATTTAACAACGAATGAATGGGCGACTCTCATTGACATCCTACAAGTAGGAAAAAATTTCTTTGATTCACAAATCGATGAGTATGCAAATGAATATGATCCAATCACAACGCGTTGCAAGAATTACATTCACGTCACACAGTACATCGAAAGTGATGCCAAACAAGTTTCCATTTCCAAGGATATAACAAGATATAAACGATGTCTCAAACACTCATATGGGGGTGCTACCTGATTGTATCGCCATGCTGGATGCCATGAACTTTTGTGATTATTATCGAGGTGTTTTCCATATCATTCAGTCATGGTTACGTGACAATAAAACTAATTTAACTCTGGAGGATATTATAGTAGGTTTCTGTAAAGCCTCATCTCTAGATAGTTTGTATGCTAATGCTCAACGTGACTATTCATTTTATTATAAGCAAAACTTAGTGTACGATTCATGTAATAGAAATGTAATAGAAAATTGGGTATTTACCTTTTTGTAACTCAACAAACCTTGTGGTTTGCCGCCATCCTCGATTGTAGGCATAATCGTATTCTCCAGAAAATACTTCATATTGTAACAAAACACACAAAAATCAATTTTTGTTTTTCATTCAAAATCTCTCTCTCCAAAATAAAACTATGAAAAATGTATATTTGGATTATAAATATGTTTTATTGAAATGCAGTGAAAAATTATCGAACGGTTTTGATGCGAATTTGTTGTTCTATGTTTAAGTATGCAAATGAAAAATAAAAATCTACGTTGAACTATAATGGCCCCAAGGTGATGTATCGAATGATTTGGAGATGAGACGACGTTCATCGTCGTACAGATTGAGGGCTATTTTCGTTTGCTCTATACTCAAAATGTTATGAACATTGCATTCTGTAATATTTTTTTGCTTGAAATTCTTCAAGCAATCCATGTAATCGTCAAAGCTCAATTTGTTTTCAACGACATCATATTTCACTCCCTTTGCCTTTTCAGCAACTTCACCTCCCTGCACTTTGTAAGTGTACATTTTTGAACGTAATCCTGAAAAGTTGTGATGATTTTGACGTTTGCTTCATCTTTCATAAGTCCAGGTACTTTTTAATTCACGAGCCTGTTACCCAGCAAGCTCGAGGGAAGGGAGATGTGCTACATTCTGGAACCGCCTCTGGACAGTGATCGATGGCTACTGAATTGATTACTTCATACTTTTTCTCTCTGATCCTGACCTCATTCAATATTCACATAGATTCATATGCTGAGCTAGCACTTTGCTGCGCTCACCGTACTGAGGTAAAATGCTCAGTATGCATCCGTGCAGAGTTTGCATATTTGGAGATTATTTCATGTTTTTATATCTTGTGATCATATCAATTTTGATGTCTATGAACTTAGAATATTGAAAGATGGAATTCTGAATACTGAGTGTTTTTGGTTTTTGATATTGAGTTGAGGTTGGAACATCTTCCAATTCATATATTTCGAATTATTCCATGAATATTTTTCCATATTTCACAATATTTGTGAAAAAACATTTTCAAAGCATGACATCATTGTTAGGGACCATTGTCACTTCACAGGGTTGTTCAGAGATGGAGTCATCAAGCTTGTAATATATCGTTCAAGGAGCTTTTTATCGTACCCATTACATTCCACAATTTTTTGGGATGGTTATATTTTATCATAAGGGATGTAGCAAAAAGAGAAAGTGTGAGCATACTTCACATCAACCAGGAGAAATACATTTCATTCACCTAATATGATTGCAAAACTAACATCAATTTCAGATTTATAGATTCTCATTGTTTCATGGGAGCCAGTTTCAAAGAGTTGATTTCCACACTGAATGTACAGAATTTGAAAATATTGCGAAGAAAATTTGCAGATTCAGATGATGGAAACTTCTAGCTTCTCACCAAAAAAGGCGTATTTCCATACGATTATGTAGATGATGTACAAAAACTCCTCGACACCGAGTCATCATCCAAAAAACATTCTTATAATAAACTGAACGATTGTGAAATTGATAATGAAAAGTATGCTCATGCTCAACATGTTTGGCATCAATTCGATATCAAAACATTTGGGGAATGAAGTGATTTATACATGCGAACGGATATATTGCTTTTGGCAGACGTTTTTGAAAACTTTCGCGAAATTTATCGAAAACATATAGACTGGACGCTGTGTGGTATTATACTATTTTGGGGTACACATGAGATTGTATGTTGGAATACATGAGGCGTAGATCACAGATTTTGAAGGATGTTGATATGGTTATGTTTGTGGAAGAGGGCATAAGGGATAGATTTTCAGTTTGTTGAAAGAGATATTCAGGAGCAGATAACCAGTATATGCCAGCATACAACGAAACAATCCAAATTTATAATGTATTTTGATGTAAATAATTTATTAGGGTGGGCAATGTCAGAATAACCACCCTATGGTGGTTTTAAATGGGTCGATACGAACATTGATGTATCTCAAATCCTCGATGACAATCCTGAAGGCTATATTTCACAAGTAGATTTGGAGTACCCTGAGGGGCTTTACGTTTCACACAAAGATTTTCCATTTTGTTCCAAACATCAAACACTACCATACCCAAAATTGGAAAAATGGATGCCAACCCTTCATAATAAAACCAAATATACTTTACGCTATAGAAATTCAAAACAGGCTTCCGAACAGGGATTGAAATTAACTAAAATTCATGAGGTGTTGAAATTTGAGCAGTCTGCATGGCTACGACCCTATATCGAATTGAATACTCGATTGAGGACTGCAGCCACTACGTCTTTTGAAAAAATCATTTCAAGTTGGCCAATAATGCGATCTTTGGGAAAACGATGGACATCCGGTTGCACCGAATAGTGAAGAATTTCTAGCAAAAAATATTACACAATGCACAATACGATCATTTACTCAAAACGTTTTTAGTATAGAGCAAATAAAAATAGCCTATAGTCCGTATGATGATAAACGTCATCTTATCTCCAAATCATTCGATACATTACCTTGGGGCCATAATAGTTTAACGTAGTTTTTTTTTTCATTTGCATACTTCAACATGTAACAACAAGTTTGCATCAAAACCGTTTGTGAAAATATAGATTTCATTGCATTTTCACCATCACCTCTACAATTGGCAGAGAAAAAAACTCAAAATATATGTATATTGATTTTCGGAAAGCTTTATCAACCTGCGATAATCTAGAGCCAGAAAACATTTTTTACTGCATTTCATTTAACCATATTTATAATTCAAATATACATTTTTCATTGTTGTATTTTGGGGAGGGAGATTTTTAATAAAAAAAATTGATTTTTGTGTGTTTTAGTACAATATAAAGTATTGTTCGGAGAATACGATTATGCTTACAATTGAGGATGGCGGCGAACCACAAGGCTTGTTGGTAACAAAAAGGTGAATATCCAATTTTCTCATCTATTACATGAATCGTACACTAATTTTTGTTTATAATGAAATGAATATTCACGTAAAGCGTTAGCGAGGAGATGAGACTTGTCAGAAACCTTCTATATTCTCTTCCAAAGTTAAATTAGTTTTGTCACGTTACCATGATTGAATGATATGAAAAACACCTCGATAATAATCACAAAAGTTTATGGCATCCAGCATGGCGATACGATCAGACAGCATCCCCATATGAATGTTTAAGACGTCGTTTACATCTTGTTAAAACAACTCCATGTTCGTTGCATCCTCGAAAATGGGAACTTGTTTGGTATCACTTTTGATGTACTGTGTGACGTAAATGTAATCCCCGCAACGCATTGTGATTGGATCATATTCATCTACATACTCATCGATTTGTGAATCAAAGAAATTTTCCTTTACTTGTTGCAGGATGTCAATGAAATTCGCCCATTCATACATTGTGAAATTGATGGAACGAATGAAGAATTGTTGCTTCAATATGATGCATGGACTGAAGTATCTGGATGGACTTAGACCACATCGAATTTCATAAGATATAAGATGACATTAGGAATGACATCAAAAGCAATTGATGTTTGTTTTGAGCAGCAATTTCGTACTGCCCCAACGCTCTGTCTATTGCATTCACAGTTTCATTGTAATCTTCACTGTCACTATTACACATTACTCAACTTCACTACTGTCGTAACCACTATCGAGAGACATTTTTCCAACTGAATATCCGTCTGTGTTTGCAAGAGCTCTTATAGCTTCAGATCACGTAGTCAGTTTCAGATATTGTGTATGTGTTTATTGACAACTATTTCTTCACAAAAGGCCCTTCTAATATAATGCCATTGTGCTTGTTTTCCATAAGATTTTATAGAAAATCGACATTTCCGATCCAAATGTTGTGTTTATTTTCGAAACCTAGCCATTTAACGTACATTGTTTTGCATTTTTTTCTCAAAACTTCCTTCACAAGATATATATCAGAATTTGCAGTTTTTTGCAATTTTTCTCCATAGAAAGCACCCCTGATAGGTGCACCCTGCATATCTTCAAACATGAACGTGGCGGGGTCAGTAATGTTGACTTTGATAATTCTGAATAATTCCATAGTCCAATTGGGGGTGTAACCCTTGTCGAAAACGTGTTTTGCTTTACTGATTTGTACAACATCGCCGACTTTCAATTTTCTCAGTCCAGCTATTTTCAGATGGCTGTTGATTTGAGAATTTGTTTTTCGTTGGTTTTGTTGATTATTTAGGGTTCTATGCCCGTTTTTAAGTTTCGCGTATCATTATGGGATTTTGTTATTTCAGGCAAGACATTCAACCATTTGTAGGTGCCATTCGAACTGAAGTATTTGGAAAGTCTTTATTATAACGTTCTTATGACGAGCTCAACCATAGGAGCCTTCATGATGCTATATGTACTGTAGTGATTTATTCCACGTTTTTTCATTGAAGTTTGAAATTTTCCGTTGTGAAATTGTGTCCCTTGATCGGTTTGTAGATTTTTTGGACAAAGTTTCGTATGTTCCAAAATATCCAAAAATGTTTTGGTGATTTCTTTTTCCGTTTTCGATTTCAGCGGCCGAGTCCACACGAATTTTGGAAAACAATCAATAACAACTGGAATGAGTTTGAAATTTCGATTTTGGTGAGCGTACGATCCCATCTCAGCCAAATCTTTCTGAAATAAATCATCTGGTCCCTTGATAAAAGTACGTCGCCGAGGAAAATTTTTTCTAATTGGTTTATTCAGTTCACGGACAAGTGGACTCTTGTAGTTGGAAACCATAACTTCTGTGCATAATGTCGTGGAACAACCCAATTCATCACAATGGAGGAAGATTTTTTGTTGATGGTGAGCTCCAAATTTTTAACAATCACACCTGATATAGATATTTGCGATTCGACGTTATATTGAAAATATTTCAACTCCCTATCCATTTTCTGGGTCAAATTATCAGTTTGCTGCATAGATTGCAAAATTTTGACATTCTTTTTGTGAACCAAATCGGTGAGTTCTTTCAATCCCTTCGATAGATTGTTGCCGATGCATTCGATATCGATTTCATAGTGAAGGTTGAATTTTTCATGCAACTTTTGGAATTGTTCAGTAGCTTGTTGAGTCGTTTGCAAGATGTCTGTATTGACTGTTTGAATTTTTTTTATCGAATTCAATCCCTAACTCATCTACTTCATGCTTGATGAGTGTGTTGACGTCATGTTTTAGACTTTACATATCATTACGTACTTTTTCGTGAACTCAATCATTTTCTCATCAAAGTAAGTCATATTTTTTTTTATGGACGTAGTGAGGTTTTTCTTAACGTCATCCATGTACTCTTTGTTGACTGCATCTGATGCGTTCGTAGGTCTCTTCACATTACACAATTTCGAATTATCAAAATCAATGTTGCCATCGGGTGTATGTAGCAAACCTCCACCACTGCCTACTGCTGATGTTGCAGAATGCTTTCGCTTCCTATTGGAGCTACGACCGAACTTGTCGATAGTCATGATGGAAATGTGGCACACATCGATATGATTCTAGTGATATGCGTTTTTTCGACGCGATTGAAGTGTTCAAAAATGGTCGTTTCAACGCATTGAATTTTTGCCATTTTTTTTGATGCGATAAAGTTGACAAAAATGAACGCTTTTTCGCATGACATATTTGACATTTTTTTGGTGCGATTTCCGTGTCGTATTTGCATTCTTTTTTGAAGCATGTCACAATGCAAATCATATGGGTTTTTGCAAAATATGGGGTTTAAAAAAATGCGTTATTTTCGATGCGATCAAAGAGACAAAAATGGCTCTTTTACCGCATCGAATTTTTGACATTTTTTTGGTGCGATTTTTGTGTCAACTCTGCATTTTTTATTGCATTATATTTTTGGAATAAAATACATGTGATATTGAATGATTTATTACTGAATAATGTTGGCTTCTCTGAGTTCATTAAATATAACTGTAATTTCATTTTCGAGAGAAGAAGAATTTCCAGCTCCTTTCGAAGCTATAAGCAGCTTCAATCTATCGCATAGCTCGTTCGCATCGTCCCAATACATATACTCGAAGGGCGTCTGATTATATCCAACGATGAGTATCGATGGCGTTCATTTGTAGAATGCTTGGAACTAACATCATTGCTCACTAGCTTATCGTAACCTTTATCATTTTTGAGTTCCCTTCATGGATCCTCTGGAATTCAGGTGGGCTTGTCTCTAACAAACGTTTATAAGAGGCTTAATCGTCCTTATTATAGTCTTCAGGTTCTTCGAGAAAGATTAAATTATATAGCCCTGGGTTCTTTTGAAGTAGTCTTTCAGTTGTAATATTTCCACGTTTATCGAAGTCAATGTACTTTCTACCGAGGAACCATAAACTGGTGCGTATACTTTATCTATCGAATTGTCTTTAGTCCAGTGTTTCATGACATAATTGTGCGATATGGGCGGTTATTGCTCCAGATACTCCATCATACTCTCCTGTCAAATATTTCCCATTGATGGCGGTGATGGTGGTGATGGCGACTCGTGAAATACCTCATCATAATCGTCATCCTTTCCCGTCGTCTCAGCAATATCTTCGAGTGGTAAAAATTGTGTTTCTTCAAATGCTCGAGATTAATCGAATGGTTCCGTCTTTATTTCCTCCTTTATGACACCATCACGTTGTCTCAAATGGTCCACCGATTTTTTAGATATTTCAGCTATATCCTTCAGTGGTCTCGATATAGGTTGAGAAAACTTTCGCAATGACTCATTCTCTTCAGATTTTCCCAATTTCAGAGCTAGATACTTTTTTCTTATACTTTTTGAAATTTCGTTAATTTTGTTCTTGCGCACAACATCGACTTCTTTACTGAGCGGTTTCATATTGACAAATAACGTTTTTATCTCTATTCACGAATACATGTTTCAAATTCATTTCATCTTGCTTGAACAATACAATCATATTGCAATTGTCACGTATCAGTTGTTTGGGTATCTTGGAATACGTCTGACATAAATAGATGGCATCAATGTCCTTATGTCGGCCCATGGAATAATATTCACGAATTTTCTGCTGGCCATCGCAGGCTACATCATCGAATATGAATATGGAATTTCGTTTGGCTGCCTCCGGACTCATAATTTCTTCGTTGTCTTGAAATGGGAAATAACCGACTCCTTTGGTTTTTTACAATATCTTTCTAAGCAGCTGATACTTGGGTTGATAAAGCGACTTTGAGTACTCGTAGACATTTCCAAATTTGGCTCCATTCGGATGAAATAATATCGATAATGCTGTGTTGGTTTTTCCACACCCTAATGGACCACATATGATGGCGGGAAACGAATTGGGCAGCAACTTGCCGTGTTCATTCCGATACTTGACACAATCATTCAAATAGTCCAAGTTGTCTATGGGTAACGTATTGTTTTTTGGAACGACTTCCATGTTCTGATTGGTGTTTGGGAGTTTCACTTTAATATTTAGCGTGAACATTGACGTCATCCATCATTCCTTATGTTGACTTATCACGGAGAAGGTATCGTCAATACGTTAATAATTAAGCTACCATTCGAATTACACTTACCCGGTTATCAGTATTGCGGTCCTGGTACGAAACTACAAGAACGTCTTGCACGAGGTGGTCCTGGTATTAATCCATTATACTCAGCTTGTAAACAACACGACTTGGCATATTCGTAAGGTAAGTCTCTTGAAGCTCGACATCGAGCTGATAAAGATCTGGAAGAAAAGGCGTGGCCACGAGTGAAATCTAAGGACGCATCACTTGGCGAGGAAGCGAACGCTCTCTTCGTCACGCAAATTAGGAATGGGGAGTGATAAATCATTTCAACGCAGCATTTTGCAAAATATAATCGAAAATTGGAAACCCATGACGAATGAAATAAAGAAATACGCGTCATGGGCTCTTAAGGCGGCAAAAATGGCTGTCCACAAAGCTGGAGGACTTAAGAAGATACGTATACCGAGAGTTATTCCATTCGAAGCAGAATCTGGAGGAGTCCCACCACTCATACCCATAATTGCAGGTCTTTCAGCTTTGGGTTCGTTGGTAGGGGAGCGAGCGCTTTCGCAAAAACTGTGATTGATGCAAAAAATGCCGAAAAGGAACTCGAAGAAGATCAACGTCACAATAAAGCTATGGAACATTTGGGTTCTGGCTTGTACTTGCGAAAAACACCTCGGGGATTTGGACTGTTTCTGAAAAAACTACAGCATCAACGGCAACAAAGGACGAGGTTTTCATTTGAAAAAGCAGAAAAAAACCCCTTGTGAAGCTACTCCATAGAGCATTGAATGATTCGGAAATCCAAAAATGTGCCCATCAATTGAAAATACCATATTTTCGTAGAGTCTTCATGCGTGATGCTTCGCCAAATTGTGGCCCTTGGCTGCGAGAATATGTTGTGTTGAACTTGGATTCTCGATTGAATGCAGGCACTCATTGGGTAGCTTACATTAAAAGCAACAATGCTGTACAAAATTTTGATAATTTTGGTAATCTCAAACCTCCAATAGAATTGGTTCGATATTTGGAAGGGGTACAACGTTTACATATTACAATGATCGCTATCAAAATTTTGATCAGAGTAATTGCGGACATCTGTGCTTACAATTTTTACTTCATAATGCCTACAAAAATGTTTGAAAATGAATCTTTGCGGGATTTAACCGATGCTGAATTAAAAACTCTATCAATTGAATATTTGATTGAGATTGCTGAACCTTGGGAATTGTTGGATGCTTGGCATAGATTACCAAAGGACTACCAACATCGATTCGCTTTGCAGATTCGTTTCCCATGTTTCATCCATTATCGACATGAAGTGCCTACATCAGCTGCATCATCGCTACGAAATGCACTGTATTCTGGTCCTGTTAGTTCTCAAAGTAAATGTTATTATTGTGAAAATGAACGATGCAAATTATAGTTGTTGTTTATTCAAGGTGTGTACATGTGGGAAATGTATCAGTCATGTCTATAATATTGACGCTTACGAGTCGTTCTTCGACACTATCCATCGATTTCAATCCACCCATTCGATTGGATTCCGATTCAGAATACAGTTTGGCTTTGCTTAGTTTTCATTCGTACCATAGTATACCGAACATTGAAGAAGGCACGGAATTCTATCATTACGGAAATGACAAAACTAAACAGAGAAGTATCGATATCCCTTCTGGATCTCATGAAATTGGTGATATTGAAGCTTTTTTAAGCAAATATGTTTTGCGTAAAACGTACAAGGAAAATCCCCAAGAATTTTTCTATCTCAAACCGAACAATAATACGCTGAAAAGCGAAATATTTTGTTCGAAACATTCGATTGATTTTCGACCTGCAAAAATCTTGGCTCACATTTTGGGGTTT
>WOGR01006145.1:0-13282 GCA_015342045.1 Leptinotarsa lineolata | reverse complement strand
CACATTTTTCAGTAAAAAAATCGATTCCTCTATCATATCTACGTAAATAAGCTACCCTTGTTACTAGTCGCTGTAAGCAACCGTTTTCTAAATATTTTGACTTGAAAACTTCAAGTCGATTATTTGATAATCGATGCATTTTGAAGTTATTACGAATATTTTGCATTTTTCACCAGAATGCTTTGAAAATAGATTTGACCTCGTTAATCCATTGCTCGCACAAGTTTCGAATTCTGAGGGTTGACGTTCGTCAGCTGGTTAACGGAACGAACAACAATAATATATCTAATTGTATTTTCAAATGAAAGCTATTTGACTGAACAGATCAGGTCGATGGCCATCGTGTTCGATGCCTGAATAAAATCAATTCGAATTGAAAGGGGGGATATTTCTAGGTCAGTTTTGAACTATCATTGAACAAAAAATGTGAGAAACTCCCAAAGAGAGGAAAAACATAACTACGATTGAAACTCGTTTGGACATATTTAGTACATGTACAGAAGTTTTCTTCAGACACGAACTGAAAGAAAAAATCCATTAGAAACAACAAACATTATTGATATGAAATGTCATTAACTTCGAGCGCTACTATCCTCGATTCCATAACGAATGTTTGTAGTTCAGGTTCATTTGAAAATATTTGATTTGAACGAGTTTTTTCTTCTAGCTTGTATATGAAATAAAATTCTGTGTGCGCACTACATATCTTCATGAATAGTTTTTTTGTAGATATTTTTCACTTTCTTCCTTTGATGAAAGTTTCACGAATTTTTTGTTGAATGATGGAGAAGTAGAGAGCCAAAAATCATTTTTCCCAAAAACAAAAACTCTCTCTGCAAATATTACTTTCTCTCAATTAAACCCATCTTGATATGACCTCCAAATCACAATTTAAGAGAACTGTGTGAAACTCACAAAGTTTTCTCCAATAGCAGCCGATATTAAAAAATGGCGATATCAGAAAGTTTCATTCGTGACCAGAAGTCGCCGACGTGTCAACAAATTTTCCATTCCTATCAACTTGGATCCGGGACAAAAATATGCTCGAGCCGAAACTTTCGAAGGACGATCACTACCTCAAACTTCCATATCGCTTTTGTTTTTTATCGCTACAAGGGAATGCGGACCCTCGAACAAGGTTTCTATGTAAAATATTGAATTGTTTTTGCGTAGAAAAGTTAGGTTCGAACGAAAAAAGTAAGTTTATTACATTTCATGATAATCTGGTAGACCGATTCGGAAATGGAAAGAAATAACGGAGATGTGCGTTGAACAAGAAAAAAAAAGGATTTAAAGATTTCCAAGAAGTTGGAATTTAGTTCTCGATGGTGACTTTACGCTGAAAGAGTCAAGATGCCTATACACTGGTGTAGCGACTCATATGTATAGACTCTTCATGTGAATCTGTCGATCAGCACGGCTTACTTGACTCCAGTTACGCGGTCCGCTGTTCTGAAAAGAAAGCTAGATACTGTTGATATCGCTGTTCGTGAGACGATACAACGTTGCGCATTCTACAGATTGGTGATGTAAGTTGAGAGGTAGACGTAATGTAGGCAAAACCAATTACCCGGTTAGACCTGTGGTGTCGTTTGTAACGGCATCCACCGTAAAAATCCTTATAAAATTGATTCAGACCTATACCAATTTCAAGCCGCGATTCAGTTTAAATAACTCTTATCAATTAGTGAATACTATTGAAAACCTAATTCTACCTAATATTCCGCCAATGGAAACAACTGGACTGGTGGAGCGTCTCTTAGACAAAAACCATGTAAATCCACTAATAAAACAAGAAATTTTAGATCTTCTTACTGTTTGTCTTTCTCAAATTTACTTCTAATTTGACGAAAAATTTTATTCATGCAGTGAAGGACTAATAATGGGGAACCCTTTGAGTCCTTTGCTAGCTGAAATTTTCTTGGATAACCTTTAGTATGAAATTCATAATAATCAGATAACTAAGAGTTTCTTTTACTGGTACAGATACGTAGATGATATATTAGTCTGTTTCACGGGCACAGATATGCCCGTGAAACAGACTAATATATCATCTACGAAGACAGATGTTCAATTGTTAAGCATAACAAAAATACTTCGGGAAAATTCATTCATTCATTATACACATCAATGATTTGCCTTCTGTAAGTGTATACTTTTTGTAGATGATATGAAGATACTCAAAAAAGTGCAAAATGTATGGCACTGGCGTGAATTTGCTGAATATCGACGATGCCCATTTATGAAGTTGTGGTATCAATGATATTTAAATATTTTCTGCTGTCTTAACTCTTTTGAAATGAGTTCGAAAACTGAATGAAGTCCTGGAGAGTTGCCCTGAGGTCAGAGAACTGGATGCCACTCACAATGACGTACTTTCTTTAGTAAATCATACCATATGTTGGGTTACATATTAAGACAAACTACTGATATATAAAATCAATTAAACTATTTTACACCGGTTAGAACTAAGGAGGAGTTCAAATCAATGATTTGGAATGTGAGATCCAACTTTAGAATGTAAGATGTGAAAAAAATCAAAATATAACAGTTCCATCTGCAAAATCCGCTGCAATAGTTCCGAAATTCACAGCCTGTTTTGACCACAAATTTACTGATATACAATCAAAATTTCTCGGGCCACAAGAAGCTTGTTTTTCAGTTAGTGGTCCGCATTCTGTCATGCAGCATTCAAAAGAAAGGGCGGCCGCCTGTTTGATTGAGCACAGATGGTCATTCTATTAGTGTCTCCAATTTGAACATCGCGAGTGAATTTTGAATGTCGAATAAATTGATATATGAATCTGCGACCCTTCGAACTGCTTGTTGACCCTATATTTATTTGATGAATTATTGTGATCGAATGTGGTGGAATGATGAATTATTGTGATCGAATGTGGTGGAATGATTATCTTATTAGAAAAACTAGTCCAACATGAGACCATTGGCCTATTTTCCTCAACTTCTTTCAATCAACAAATGTTGACTGAATTCAAATAGAAATATAATACGAAAATAAATATTTCGAAATGAAATATCGAAACATTCATCTCTCTCAACGTACGTACACTGTAGGTTCTGGTAAATGGCTGCCAGAAAACAACTATTTCCTCGGCTAATACCACGCTGGACATTGAACTATATCCGACAAACATGTATGCAAGATTCCTTTCAGATGTTTTTTGTTCATCCAGTAGCAGGACCAAGCTGATATTACTTGACTAGATCACCAACAGACCGGTTTCGATCAGGAAAGACCCGACCCAAATAGCAGTTTGCCTTGGAAGTGCTTAATTTCAACGTGGCTCGACTGCATGTATGAAATCTTCGATTTGCTGACAACAGCTCCATCTCCCTCCAGCTCCTAAACTGGGACGGAACATCCCATGACAGAAATCAAAATAAGTCTAATGTGGAATTTGATATAGCCATCGAGGTGATGGTCAAGGTCAAATATGATTACAGCATTGAATAGACAGATGAAAATCCTTAAAAAAATTCAAAACTTTGTTTTATTGTAAAATGCAGATGTTTTCATCCTATTCAGACACCCGGTATACTGATTGTAGAAAGGATATCTCCTTATTCAACATATAGTTGTTTCGCTTGCCACTGGTGTATCGCAGGTTTTGTATTGTCATCATGTATTGTGATCACTATACCTTGTCAGCCTTTTGTGAACAGTACAACGGCTTGTATGCACTTTGCGTTGAGTAAATGTAGCTGATAAATTCGTCACTCACTTTCAATAAATTTGCTCTTGGATTACATTCTACTTTAGTTGTAATTCATCTGTCAGTCGCGATTATTTTGTTATTCAATGTTGAACGTGACATGGCCACAGTTTTTTTCATTGAAAGTTTACTTCTCTATCCCTAATTAGCTGTTGCCCTCGACTTCTTTAGCATGGAGTTTTGGGTTTTCCCGGATTTTCTAACAGCAGAAAGTTTTCAGTTTTCAGAAAAAAATCGTTTTACAAACTATGAATATAGTTTACTGAAGTTTCAGCCAAATCAAGTGAACAGTATTTTTATAAAAAAATTCCAACAAATGTTTGAAGTGATTCTTTGAAATGACATAATATTTTTCTTCGTGAACTGTTTGAAATAAATCAAACACTAAATATTACCACATCATATTAGTGAACACCTTACCCGAATCGGTTAGGTTGTTTATGAGATTAGCGTGATGAAACGCAAAGGCAGTCTAAAAGACAAAGATTCCAAAAATCATTGTTTTGATTTCTATTGCATCAGTGATACCCCCAAAAATAGTTTTTCTCAAATATCTTTCACGTACAGACAGCGATCAGTTACATTTTCATTATATGTATAGACATGAAATGATATAAAGAGTTATTTTCAGTATCAATGTTGAGACTGAATTGGAAGTGCTATATAAAGAAGTGGAATTATCACCATTGCTTCTGCCATTTTCAGTGAAAAAAAATCTTTTCGAATTTTTTAAAAAAACCGCGCTATGCAATAGTCTCAAGTGTTAATAATAGGTCACTTCTAAATTATAATAATTTCATACTCTAACATATTACCTACTTTCTAATGAATGAATCTACCTGAAAAAATTTACCCGAAAAAACCCTACCTGGAAATAATCCGATTTAATAATAGGGAAATATTCAGTTCAGTTTGATCATTCATGAGATATTGAGAGTTTTTAATTTTTTTAATTTTCATACTCTTCAACTGGTTAAGATTTGAACCTCTTTTTTGGAAATGGAGGGGCTTGAATCCCAGACTGAACTCATGTCTTTCTGTGATTGAATGATTGACGAATGTGGAGTTTATTTTTTCATTCTGAAAACTATTTCTGTGTTTCTTTATGCGGGCTTTGAATGTTCTTCCAGTTTGACCTACATAAAACATCGGACATGACCCACTTGATAATTTATACAATCCCGATTTTTCTGAAACTGAACTTTTATCTTTGTTATTCTTAATGTGCATGCCTAAGTCACACACATTATTAACGCTCGAGAAAGCTATTGTATAGCGAAACACGTGTCGAGGTTTTTGTAAAACCCTTTATGGTGAAAATCATATAATAAACTGTATTGATGAGTTTTAATAATAACATTTTTCTACGAACTGAGTAAATTTGTTGGAAACTACGTGGATAAATATAATGAAAACAGTTTGAATCAACATTCAATATACTTTGGAATTAATATTAATATGTTTGACGTTGTTTGCACTTCGTAAATTTCACAATCTTTGTAATTTGAGGAACAAAAATGGGAGTAGAGCGACATTTTAGGTGAGGGAATCCTTTATTTTGGTTGTAAAACTATAATCCGCCTTTTTGCACCAAGCAAATTGACTCTCTTGAATGTTAATAGTTAAGTCTATTTTCGATCTGTGAGGTTAGAGATCATTCATCTGCTAATCGTATAAGCTGAGGAATAATATTATACAGTGCGGAGTAATAAGAACCCCCTCTTAAATTTTGAACAAGACTGAATGAAGGTCCAGACAAAACTCAACAGAAAAGGCATAATTTTTAGTACTTCTCAATGATTCTGGGAAATTTTGTGCGGACATTGATATTTAATCCCATTTAGGAGTAAAAAGGGCGGAGAAATGAGAAATCTGTAGACTGTATCCGGTGAATTTAATATTTTCATTTTTGGTTTAGCTAACTCAAGGACCCACTAGGTACTGGTTTGGTTTATGGAATTTTATTCTATACCAAGAATTGCAAAAAGTATTTCTAGTAAATTAAGAAGCCTAAAGAGTATGATATTATCCTTTCCAAATGTCCAAGTCACGAAATTATTTCTCTTCTTTTTTAAAAATAGCGACTTTTCTGAGATGTTCGTACACAACTTAATCTACCCCAATTTTATTGTCAAAACAAACAGTGAAAAAGAAACTAGTTGTATGTGGACCACCCATTGAAATAATTATAGTCTATTGCTCATTTTTGGTATTATTATAACCTATTTTGCATGCAATTTCATAGTGAATACTAGTGAATCTTGTGTATGATAAAATTACCCTCATCTAGAAAGCCTGCGGGCGGGCACCTTTCGTTTAATTTGAATTTGATCGATAAATTGTACCAGAGATGCAGCAAGAAAATCATTATCAGAAGATAGGAATCAGCCGTAATTGTAAATATTGTCTGACGAATCCGAATTTTATTTTTCATATCTGGCGGAACTTGCCAAAACACTGAATGAAATTATTGATTCAGAATGTTAGAATTGATGATACGAAGTTTCTCTGAATATAAGAAAATATATTCAGGTGTCGTCTCAATTAGAACAAATTAATCAGTTCGTCTCTGAATTCATCTCCAAAAAGTTATCAAAAGTTTGAGAAAAGCTCTTGTCACGATGACAGTACGTGCGAGTATACACATACATACGATTAGTTTCTATTCCTGGGAACTTCTATTAACTAACCGTATGGATGTGTATACACATTTTCATGGTGAGAAGATCATAGTTTACTTTTCCGATGGCACGAAGTCGTAATGTAATTAAGGAAATGAGTGCTTTTTCTGGTAATGTCATCCAAAATAGTACTGATGAGATGATGATCCAAGTGCCTTGCCCTGTAACTTCGAAGTACTCACTTGAGGATATTAGTGTTCTATGTAAGTGATATTATATATCAATACACTTTTATATATAATAGTGAGTAGCAACCATATGAATGATATATCTTTCAATCCTTTCATTCATATATGAAAGTAGATGTTCCGAAAGGACATACGTCCATTCGTGTAAATCAATGTTCATGTGGAGGTAGTTGTTTCGAAAAGTTTTTTTCTGTCAGTTTATATCTGAAAACAACTTCTATGAAGGATTTACATATCTTTATAGTTTTTGTAGTTGTTTCCTTTTTCGATTCTTTGGAAATTTCCACATTTTTTGTTTGATAATGAACAAGTAGAAAGCCAAAAAACTTCCGACCATCTAGTCAGAAGCAAAAAGTCCGATAACAAAACATTATAATTAACACAAGCAGTGACATATAAAAACATTACAAGAGTACCCTAACATCATTCACGAACAAGGCGTAGCAACAAGTCTTGATAATACCATCTGAGATTATGGTGAAACGTCGACCTTTAAAGAATACACAAGGGATGTGCGCCCGGAAAAAACTTCATATATGAAAAATGAAAATAAAACTTCATATGTTTTTTTTTCATTTTTCATGATGATCTCCTACCACATAGTAACGGCTATATCCATCAACTTCATATATTCCTATTTGTTTCTATATGTAGTTGGTGGTATAAATATTTGTACGTAAGTACCAAACTCATGTCAAAAAACATCTGTACGTTTGTCATATATTTTGAAATCGAAATCGAATGAAATACTGGATACATTTTAAACGCATCATGATGAATCTATTGAAAACACTTCCCTCATATCAGAACTAATGCACTTTTTCTTGATTCGCGTTTCGCTAACCAAGTTAGCTTCATCAGGTATGGCCGGAGCTATTTATAATTAATATACAGTGCTGATAACAACATAGTCACTAAATTTGATAAAACTTGTAAAAATTAACAATGACGATAATGCAGAACATTATAGTATCATATAATGATTTTTCACCTATTTTGATTACCCATTGTAAGAAAAAAGTGTTATGAAGAGGTGCAATAGAGAAATACCAAAACTTGTAGACGATCCAAGTTATTATTGTTTATTCCACATATTTCAAATATGCCAGCCATGTGTTTCTATTCTATCATCAAAAATAACTAATGAAAAATAATAAACTCAATGAGTTCTATAAAAAATGAATCACGAAAGAGGTTGGGGCATATTTATTTTCAAATTTGGGATACTTATAGTTTAAAATATTTATGACAATACTAACGGCTTACTAAACCCATCATGTGCTCGAGTTTGAAGAATAATATCTCAAGTGGGATATATTATATTCAGCACCGTGCGTTTGAGTTTCCGCAATAGATTACTGATAAACTCGAACTGGCCTACATCTATCATCTTCAATTTCAGAAAAATTACATCATCTCTATAAAATATTATCGGATACGAAACGAAAAAGTACGAATTTTCATTTTGTTAGGGTACCTACTTGTCGAATTTATTGGCTTGTCTGAACTATATTTTTAAGAAATCGAAACAATTTACAAAAGAAGTAACGACAGAATCGTAATTGTTGTCACTGATGATGGTAGTTATTTCAAATGAAACGCTATAAAAATATCAAATGTGATATACCCTTGGATTGTGAATTTATCGCTTTATCAATATCTGTGATAAAAAAGAGACAGGTCCGTATTTTAAAAAATAGTTGATGGTGGCCATGTTGACACGAAACGTTTTATCTAATATTTATTATTATATCGTCATAGTATACTTCGAATACTATTTCAATTTTTTTATAGTCTCCGAAATAACAATTCCATTCGAAAAAAACGAAAAATAGCATTTTTGGTTTTCCCCGTTACTAAATATATTTTCTACTCTTTTTCGTATCAATCTACTTTTTTTATGACACAAAATCTAGTGCCAAGCAAGAATTACCTGGGAACAATGACCGTGGATTTCATCAGTTCGAGCTTCCATTGTCTAATATTATATAAAATGATTTGAAATCCCTGTAATAACCAATACAATTGAGAATTGAAAAAGAATAGCTGAAAATAACAAATATGTTGAGCTGAAAAAAAACCCTGAAATGAATATACAGTGAAATGAGTTACAAGTAAAAAATTGAACAATTAAAACAAAAAGATTTCAAGCCAAGTAACTTGAATTGATGGATGTAGCCGTCACTACGTGATAAGAGATCATCATGAAAAATGAGAATGGAAAATTTTCTATGTTTTTACCACTTTTATTCGTAACTAAAGTTACTGCAGTTTTGTCCTAACTTTTACATTATAGGACGAAACTGCAGTAACTTTAGTTACGGATAAAAGTGGTAAAAAATATAGAAAATTTTCATTTCTCATTTTTCACCAAATAACTTATGTTAACAAATTTAGCTTTTCATAAACTATTTTTTATACAGTTTTCTAGGCACACGTGTTACCTTATTTTATAATCAAATATTTGCTTCTCTACCAGGAATATATTTAATTTTCATCATAGGCTTATTACCAATCAGAAATTAGACATAATATAATTCCCAAACACCATATACTTCTTAAAAAACTTTTCAACTCAGCAGGATTCTCGAATCGATGCATAAAAGTGAGATTTCCAATGTCTCAATTATTCAATGAAACTTCAAGATACTCACTGTTTGTCACCAGCTGGGCTTTATATATGCTTTATTTATGAAAAGAACTTCGAATGATCTTCAATTTATTGCTGGAGCTTGTCCACAGATAAAAAACCTTATATACGACCCCATTGAATTTATTCAAATTTGGAATAAGTTTCTACGGGAACACAAAATATTCAGGGAATGTAGTGCTACTGCAAGATATTACTATAAATTTCGGCGTAAGTGATGTAACGACGTAGGTTGATTAATTGGGTTTGTCGATGTGAAATGGTAATATGACATGTTTACGTTTTATAGACGACTGAATTCTAAATTCAACAACATGGAGGCAATAGTGTTTGAAGTATTTTTCGCAACAGTTTCTGAAAATTGTTTGTAAAGGTTCAATGGTCGAATATACCCATGGATTTTCGAATGGAAGTCACGAAATATAACTTCAAAATTTTGTTTTCAATGACAAAATGTATTGAAAAATATTCTGCTTTATTAACAGTTTTATGGAATCCAAGATAATGCGAGAAGAAAAATAATTGGTATTAAAAAAGTACCTCAGAAATTGATACCCTCAGAATCAAATAAGATAACGACAACAACGAGAATAAGAAATTTAAGCAATTGAAAAAAAGGAAAGAACAATTTTATCAATAGAATTAACAAAAAATGAGAAAATAAAGTAGTCAAACGCCTCGGTAGATAATAATATTGGTGGGTTAAAGGGCACGATAGGAGTAAAGGTAATTGCATTGCCGATTCCTTAGCCAGGAAAGCGGCTGGACTAAGAATTTTAGGACCCAGTGACACCTACGACCTGATGACTTCGACAATTGCGGAACTAGCCAAACATCACACTCATACTCAATCATGAAAAGGTAATAACAATATTACTGTAAATAATGATGTGAATGTATAATTATTCACATTGATAGTTGACAGACAGCATAACATTGATGTACAATAATAGCCTATGTACTCGTTACAGGAATCGTACGTTGGAAGGTGAGGCCTCGTAATCCTCAGTTGACGTTTAAAGGTTAACAGAAAAATCCAATCCCGAAACCTATATACGATTTGTAGAGTTTTCAGTTGTCAATTATTTGACACACCAGCAAAAATCGTACTATGATTAGGGTAAAACAAACTTTTTCTAATGGCAAGCTAAAAATTACATCGATACATAAACACTAATAGAAAAAAATATTGAGAGATTTTTTTTCTGTACCACCAAATGGTATTTAGTTACCAAACGTTGTGGGCTACAAAGAACTGTATTAGTGAATGATTGCTGGCTGTACACGTTTAGCAAATGATGTTTATTTGAAATAGGTAAACTCGTTACAATATAGGTATCTTTTATTTATTAACTCATTGACTGACTGGCACCACTGTAAATATTTATCTCGCTGCGTTCTGGAAAAGACAGAAAAATAAATCGTTAGGAGTGATTACGTTTTCAATTAAAAGATAGACACCTGGCTGTTATACGATTAAGTTGAAATGAAACGAATCATATTAAGCGGATTCAGAGTGTGAAATACGTTTCCAGTCTTTTGATTTGAAAGCTATATAAATAAATATTAGATTTTTCGTTGCTTATATGATAGTATGAAAATTAAAACATCCATGTCTAACAACATATCTAAAACAATGAGCACATCTGTTGTTGACGAATCTTGCAAACATTTGTTTAAGTGATAATTGTAAAATTGAGTTCGCAAAATAAACATTTCTTTATAATAGAACAACCAAGTTAGAAGATTTTATTTTTACATCATGTACATTAAAAGATAGAACTGTGAACTACGTCACTGATTTCTTGGGTACAAATTCGAGAAAAATTTACTCGTGACAGTTCTTGATAATTTTCAACAGGTTGACTTGTCTAGAAGTGAATAATGTGCTATTTGGAAAAGGATCACTGTCACTGTTCCACACGTTAATATTCTCGAAGGCGCGTTGGGCGACAGTGAATTTTTCTGGTCTCCGGAATAGGATATGTGCAGGGTGTTCTTTAAGACGAGTTTTGATAGCCTGTTCAGTCTGACCAAGATACATTTTGTCACAGTTGTAACAGATTCCCATATATTTCTGACTGTTTGTCTTTGGGGCTACCTAACATTTGTTGAAGTGCGAAAAGAGTTTTGAAAGCTACTTTTATATCTAGCTTTTAAAAAGCGATCTAATCCGTTAATGTGACTTCACTTATAAAGATTAGCAATAAACTTTCAATCAGTGTCTGTTTTCTAATCAACTTATCAATTATTTTTGAAAGATATCCATTGCTTTCAGCTAGGTCCCTGATAACATTTTTTTCAATTTCTTATCTTTCTTTATTCAAGGGGAGCGTAACAAGCCTATGAACAAAAAAGTCTAATACCGCCATTTTTTGTTGAGGACAATGGTGAGAGTTATCAGGAATATATCTGAAAGAATGGGTATTCTTTCTATAGACATCAAATTTTACACTAAGAATAGTAACTTCTCGTTGTTTAAGTTCTTTCTTTCAATTCATATTCAGTTCCTGGTGGAAATTAATAACATATCTGCATTACGCAAGTTGAAGTATATAGTTTTTAACAAGGTTTGAGTGACTTGGCGGAAAAAGGATGATATTTAATTTCAACATCATGCATATTTCAAACGCTATTTTCTTGCAAATGATAAAATTTTGAGGGAAGTCGTCAATAGTTTTCGGAAGGAAATGTTTGCAAAGAGTTTTATCTGCAATTTTCACAAATATTTCTGTAATAACTTTTCAATATATGATAAAGTACACTGACCTATATGTCTATTTTTCATGTTACCATATAATAGCAGATTGAACATATATTCATGGTGCTACCTTCCAGAAAAACTGCTTCAGTGTGTGATATATCTACCCACTATTACAGTCCGCGGTTTGTAGTTATATAATCACACGTGCCTATTTCTCGTAACTACAATTGAAGATTAGATAACGGAAGAGAAAAAAAAGCAAAGCTCCGCTTGAAAATTCTATAAATAGTATGTCATTATTTATGCAGAACGTTTTAATTTTAGCAACTGGAAGTCGCGTGTATCTGTGTCTGTGTTTTGTCTGTCAACTGTTCTTACCGGCAATTTTAAAATCAACTTCGTGCCTGTCATTTTCGGATCATCTCACCTAGATTGCGTGAGCAATCTTGCATTTTGGCGAAGAAATAACAAAAGATTTGTTGGCGTGTTTTGGAAATTATTAGTTTGAGATATTATGTATATCTATCTTACTTATGTAATATGTATTAAAAGCTGCATGTGAAATCTGGACGTATCTTGACAATCTTGATATATGTTTCGTGTGAATGGTGGTTATTTATTTCACTCCAGAATAACGATGGCCATCGCGAGAAGAAATTAGCTATTATTATTAGATTTTTTTAAATGGCGAAATGTTTCATTTCTAAGTCATGACTGCTACGGTTATCATTCAAGTTGAAAAACTACTAATTCCACTACCAGATGCAAATATTAGAAATTATCACTCTAAGTTTATTTATGTAGACTAGGATTGGATAAAATATGCATTCCTGGAAATACTAGAGTTTGTTTGTTGTCTTGAATCATTTCAGATATTTATAGTGTTTTCTCTGCCATCTGGAGAACGATGTTGACCATCAACATTGTTTTATCAATTTCAAATATTTTCAGTCTTGAAAAAGATTATTATCTTTTGGTTTTAGTTGCTCTTACTATTTCGCATGTGCTTTAGCATGAATGACAAATGTTAATCTCATCTGTAATGCGCGTATGTGTCTATTCCCGAAAAACACATTATTCCTGCATTAAATGGGGAATGTTCCTCCTGAAAAAAATCAAGTAGTTTTCATAAGAAAGCTCTAAAACAACGCATTTTAAACTTATCATTTCAACCTTTTTCTTTAAAAAATTATTTAAATACTCAAAAATGAGGAATGAAATAATGCAACAACATTTAAAGGGATTCGTTTCTATTTCACCATTTGGCAACATCGGTTATAGGTAATAAAGGACAATGAATCTGTTACCTGTATGAGACAAACAAA
>WOGR01006144.1:0-13282 GCA_015342045.1 Leptinotarsa lineolata | reverse complement strand
TGCGTCAACGTTAGCTAATTGAGAATATAATGTAACCAAATCTTTTAGTTTGATAATTTCATCCGGTACTATTATTTTGTTATAAGTTGACCCCGATTTGCAACAAAATGTTGTGGATACTATAAAGAAATTTGGTTCAAGAAGATAAGTCAATTAACCTGTAAATAACACTCATTATAATAGAAGCTAGCATATTAGTCTAATAAACAAAGACTAAAATAGGTTAAATCACTTAATTATTGTGGAAACCAAAATTGGTACACATATAACGGAAAGTACACTGAGCAACATACTAAAAGTATAGGGGGATAGAGTTTGGAAGGAAAGTCTCCAAAGGTCCCTTTTCCACTTTTATCACAAATAACTTAAAAACTTTGGCATCTAGCAAGAAAATTTTCATATGAGTAATTAAATAATTTACAAAAAATTATCTACAAGAAAGTTCCTAGGTACTGTTTTGTTCAGGTCAACACTTAAAGAGATATGGAGGGAAAAAATGGAAGAAAGTTTTAAAAACCGATTTTTATGGTTAAAAAAACAAATTTTGACAATTATCGAAATGTGTGGATGTTGTGTAGATCATGTCCACTGTTATACATAGGCCAAACTTAAAAGCCATTTCAAGCACGCATAAAAAAACATGGAATGGAAAAATGAACTCAACTTACTTATCCACTACCTTACAAAAATCGTTCATTCCCAGCAGAAAGGTTAAAAACATAATCTTCTGGAAAATCTGAAAATTAGTAAGTCCCAAAATTCCCATTATCACAAACCAACAAATTGATTTTAATAACTCGCCTCTGCTAAATTTATTTTTACCAGGTAATCATATTTAGTAGTTCCTGCTATATTTACTATGTAATAATGATCAGTTTTTGACTTGCTTTCATTAGGACTCAGCAAACTAAAAATCCACCCTCTATGATGATTTGCCATCAGAGAATAACCCAACTCTTGAGGTTACACAAAACCCCAATATCATAAATGAACATTTCCTTTCCCACCATGTTAAGTGGAATCCATGCTTCGCCATTTCAGACAACTGACCAAAACTTTCACCTAAATATGACCATCACAGTTCAGTAGAAATATTTTCTCGCAAATGAAAAGAATAAAATCAAATTCATCAACTTCTTTCAAAAAAAAGCAAGAGGCAGGGATGGAAACCATAGCTAATAAAGAATACATGTCACCATTGTTAAGTGTGTACCTCCATTGGAGAAAATGTAGATTTTATAGTCCCACTTCTACGATTGGCACCACTAGACTGCCAAAACACCTTGGCCTGGTATCATTAAGAAGGCTGTTCGCAGCCTTCAACAGCTTTTCTTTTTGACAAGAAGTTTTTCTGTATGCGACACTTCCTGTTGAGGCGGAATGGTCAGGAAATCGATTTTTTCAACTTTTTTCCGTTCCATTTCCAAATCTTCTCGAGTATTGAGGAAAAACTTTTTTTTTAGGAAATTTCATGTTGATTAAACTACATGAGCATTTTTTCGCTAGATGCCATATTTCAAGTTATTTCCAAAGAATGCAAAACACCCTCCACTGATATTAATTTATTGATCAGGGCACTTTCCTTTACATATATAACAATTTTGGCGTCCACAATATTACAGTGATTTAATATTCGTTGATTGGATATATGCAGATAAATGTGAAAGAAACACTGGCCACTATTTTAAATTCAGTTTTTCTTTCATAAATGACTGAAAACTACAAATCTGTCTTTTGTAAATAAACTTTTAAAACAAGAGTGAATTGCAGTTTCCTGATAAATGTTGAAATATACAGTGTATGAAAGTAGAAAGTACTTACATCGTTGTAATTTAAATGAATGATAAACATTTTTCCCTCATAATTTATTTTTTGTATATCAGGCCACCTGAAGTGATGTGTTTTTTTACTCCCTTGGAAAGTCAAAATTCCACTATAATTTATACCTAGGTAGAGCTGACTTCTTTTGTGGTCCTGTAACAGACCCTTTTGAACGAAAATAATAATGACAGTCTCAATAATTTGGGTAGTACTTTTACAGGATGAGGATCCACTCCATATGTGTCGAGGAGACAAGCTATTTTTAAGAAAGTATGCTCCACCTGACTCTGACTCTGGCCTTTGAGTTGTTTCTGGTGGATTTCCATTGCCTTTTCTTCTATTGCTTCTGTCTGTTTCAAAAGGATTTTCATTTCAGATATATAATTGCCAACATGAATTTCTGGATCATGATCACCAAGCTCCGCTGGAACAGAATATAAAGTAAATCAGTGAAACACACAAATCAGATAAAGAGTGACAAAAAAAATCATAAAAAACCCACTTAACAAAGTTGCCTTCAAATATTGTGGACCTGCAAAAGTGTATGATATGGATTGAAAGTCACACACATACAATTTGTAGATTCAAATTGAATGTAAAATTTTGAACAAGTCATGTTGTGCAGAAGTAATTTTAAAAAACAAAGTCACGCCATAGCTATATCCAAGAAAGTATCTTTTAATGTTTGCATAAAATCGATTATATTTTGAATAATCACTTTTCAATATATTCATTATTATTTTTAATCATTCAGCATTGAAACCACACATCAAAGAAGCCCAAAATGGTGCCCACTGTACAATTTTCATTTTCAAAATATCACGCATATATTGTTGAAAATAAAGACTGTGAATATCAAATCGTTAGGTATAGTTTGTGAAACCACTGTAATCCCCAGAGAAATGTCATATTTGAGAGCCAAGTTCAATATGATTGTACGAAAAGAAGGGCAATCATTTGATAACTTCTCGACTGAACTTAGAAAAGCTGTCAAACTAACTGATTACCCTAACCAGGAAGAGATGATTGGCAGAATAGTCATAGGGTTAAGAGATAGTTCCAGCAAAAAGAAATTGATGAGATAAGCTAGTTTAACTTTGTCAAAAGCATTTGATTGTTTTCGAGGTCAGAAATTGGCAAAGATCAGGTGAAAAACTTGGATATTGAGGTTAAGTTGATGGCCTGAGAGCAAGTACACAGTAAAGAATGCAGAATAACAAAAATCAGACTTGCAACAATTGTGGATATATACACAAGTATGGGGAAATGGGAGTAAAGTGCAATAAGCCCATGAGGCTGAAATGTTTTTCGGAGGCTTGCGAGAAATGGACAAGTCAGACGGCTTCTGAGTAGTGGAAAAAGTTATGATATTGATTTCATAAAATATGTCAACCACTTTATTCAATAGCTTTAATGAACTAACATTGTGATGAAACACTGGAAAATCATTTTTCATAGTGTACTTTCCACCGTTGTGACAACTAAGGCATGGCAATGACAACAGTAATGCATAATTGTTAGTATTTAGGGTTACTATCAATTGTGATTCAATCATATTGGAATCTCAATTTATTTCGTTTCATACATGAATGGAATGTTATGAAAAAGTAGAACTCTTATCACTCAAAAAAAATGTCCAGTTACACAAATGTTCTCATGAAAGCCATCAGAAATTAGTTACAATAATTCTAATCAAACGTTATTCAAATCTTCCAGGGGTTTGACTGGTAAATGAGAATTTGCTACCTTTTTTAGTCAGAAACTGACATTAATATTTTCCTTTTTTTTTCAAAAACGTAATCAAAAAAGTTTCATAAAATTTAGAGCATACTTTTTAAAATCAGCATTTATGCTTCTTTCTTTCGATTTCTCTTTTCTTTCAACGAAAGAATGTGGCAACCTTTGAAAAAACAATTTGAAGTACCTACATATCCATATAACTAAATTGATATATTTTTTGAGTGTAGCTACTAACAAGGTAGCATATATTCTATGGCTGTGACCATTCTGAACTGTGGCTCATTCAACCTCAAATCTATTCTATTTCTACGTCCAAATCCAACAATCTTTTCATTTAATTAAAAAATGAGCAATGGTTGTGATAGGAAAAACAATCACAACAATCACATCATTTATTTATCAACAAAATTTCGCACAGCATTTAGAAAAAAGTCTTCATTAACAATTGAAAAATTAAAACATGAGAATTTATACTTGTAATTTTTTTTATTTGGTTCCAATGATATTTTAACGAAGCTATTACTGTGATTATTTCCATATAAGAAACAGAATAATATCTTCATTCTGACATATCACTACTTTTATAACTCGATTATAAATTAGGTTCACCTATTTGATGAATTTTTTTGCAGAAAATAAAAATAACCCATTTGTTTGAAGGTGAGTAAAGTTTCACACATATCAAATTCATTCAACAACACAGTATGGCTGGAATATGGCGAATAGTTCCAACAATAATAAAAATTTGTTTATTTAGAGTAGCTGCACCCCAATTCGTTTTAAGAGCATATTTTCCAAAAATTTTGTTATACAATATTACTTCTTTTGTGTACCTTAACAACAACTCACAAGGAATTTTTTATGGGAGAATTATCCATTTAAATTTTCTGTATCTCTAGTTGTATGAAAATAAAAAAATATGGTAGAACTGACCGATACTTGATGAAAATCCATTATAACGTATTCATTTTACAGTATTGTAACGCCCGAAGATGCTATTGTATAGCAAAATACGTGTCGTAGTTTTGTAAACTGGAAATTACACACTAAAGTGTTTTTTTTGAATACGTAGTATTACATAATACAATTTTCCATTTATGAAATGTTCTCATCGCCTATCTAAAGCATTCCAAAGACAATACAAAATACAATACGATCATTAGATCTTCACGAATACATAATCAATTTGTGCATCTGAAATAAGTCAACAGAGTAATGAAAATGAAACCTCTTGGCTACTTACATGGCAATGGCTCTTTCTAATTAAACTCAAACATGAATTAGTTTTTCTAATTAAACTCAACCATGAATTTGAAAGAGCTTTCACGATGAAAATCAAAGAGAGCAATCATATAACATAACTAAAAGAAAGGTATCTATGGGAAAACTTATGATTCAAAGATTTCTTCCAAAGTGATAAAATTTCTGGATTCTGCCTGCCAATATTAATTTTGATAGGTTTTTTTGCCTATACCGTTTTTCTCTAAGTATAAGCACTCCCAAAGTGAAATCATATTTTCGAAAACTTTTTCAATTTAAAATTACAACCATATTCCAATTTTGAAATAGATTATCATAATAGTAAAAGTAAAAATAGAAAATTGAAGAGGTTAAATTTTATTAGGAGTGATTAATTTTTTGGAAAAGAAAGTTTTTGGCTTTCTACTACTCCATCTTGATACACAAAATGTGGGAATTTTCCAAAGAAAGGAAGAGAGCAATCATTTTTGAAAGAAGTAACTCTAAACATAGATGTGCAGATCATTCAAATAAGTAACTTTCAGACACAAAATGGAAGAAAAAGGCCTTCTGAAACAGCTACTTTCATATAAACATTGAATTACACAAAAGAAAAATTCTTTCGAAACAAATACTTTTATATGAACACTGAATTATACAAAAAACACTTTTTTCTACTCAGTTTGTATTCCAAACATTCGTTTTAAATTTGAATCAGATATCGTTCACAAGATTTCTGCACGATATACTAAATGAAAGATGCACATCTATGTTTAGAGTTACTTCTTTTAAAAATGATTGCTTTCTTCCTTTCTCTGGAAGATTCCCACATTTTTTGTATCAAGATGGAATAGAAGGCTATTATACCTTGCAATATTAAGGCTGCAAGAGTAGAAGCTTCATTTGCAACACAGTATAACCGTCCATGTAACAAGTCCCTTTTCAACTGTAGAAATATCTGATATCTTGTTATTTCTTCTTTGAGTCGAAATGGGTCTGGAGGGTAAAATTTCACACGAAAACTAAATAAAACTGGGTCTAGATCTTTAACTTGCTTGCAGATCGACTTTCCTAAATCCAGCCAGTGCTAAAATCACTCATATCAATAAAACTGACGGGGTATTGATCATTTCCATTATTTACTCTCTGATTTTGATTGTCCACATATCGTAATCCCAGATAATCTTGTTCAATGAGATTCAACTGCTGGCAAACATATTCCAATAAATATTTACCCTTATGATGAGGCTTAAAAATAAACAATGTTATTGAAGTCCCTATTATTTTTATTCAAACCTACCTTATACTCGCATTCTAAAATTTCTGTGTCTTCTAAAAGTCTTACAGTACATTTAAAAACAATATTGCTATCATGTTTTGAGCCAAACTTTAACATGTTTCACCGTTACCATATATTAAAATAATGGAATTGAGTATCTTAAAAAATATCAGTGGAATAATATTTTGATATAAACTTCAAAAAGGAATTTAACAAATTTTGATGAATCAACATAGTTCTTGTATTTACTTTTTCCTCATGACATTTCACCAAATGTCATTTTCTACGATACTAGACTAGTCAAATTCTAAGAACATAGTTGCCAATGTTGACTTAACTCTCTCCGCGATGTTGTCGATGATGATATGTTGTGTTCAAATTCGAAAGTCGTAATATTGCCCATATGTCCATAGACTCATTTAGGTCGTATTCCATGGGCAGCAACCACTGCAGAAGCAGTGGAATTCGAATGATTTTAATGTTCGGGCAGAAATTGCTATAAAGTCATAGGCGTTATGTCTATGTATAAAGTTCCAATGCTCAAACTTTATAACCTCTGCTTTTGTTATCATCATCAAATTATGTCAATCATACTTTCATGTACAACGTCATTGAACATCGAATCGCAAACATGTTTGCTTTCGAAATTATATCGTCATTCACACAAAACGACTACATAACCTCTACAATGATTTATTTATGGATGAAATTAAAATGGAATGACCATTTCTCATTGCCAAATTTGTTGAGGAAGCACACATATAAACCAATCATCATAGATGATATTATGTTCACTTGTCAAAACTAACATCTTTCGCCTTCGGATATGGTTTTGAAATTATTTCAATGTTTGACAGATATGACGTCATTAACGTTGTTATTCCACTAATGAAATATGTTTTCAAATGAATTGATATAATTTGACGGCAAAATGTAGCTCATATTTCTCAAAATGGAGGTCACATAAATATCTGTTTAATTTTCGGTTTGAAATTTTGTTACATAATATATTGATATCGATTATAATAGATATCTGATACTCTGCCACCCTGTAGACATGCACGTGCCCCCTGCATGTCATTTCAATACCTAAACATATAATATAAACTAACGAAACAGCCAAGCATTCATATTTGCTACCATTGTTTATTTTTGAGTTAATGGAGATTTTATATTTGGACATAATGATAAAAATAACAAAGAAGAGAAGACCATAATCATAGAAAAGATTAGACAATGGAAAAGAGAAGCTCATTGTCTGTTGTAATTTCCGTATTACTCAAAGACAATTAATTTCTCTATGGTATTACTTTCTCAGCAAAAAGAGTGTAGGGTATTGTATTATGATGGATGATTGACTTCAAAAAATCAAAAAAGTGATGTTTTTTTCAGTTTTCGAGTAATATCACCAGATTCAAAAACTCTTGTGTATTGTGCTTTTGATTCAAAATATTATGTTTTACTGATACCCGCGACTTCATTTGCGTGGACTTCAGTTTTTGGGATTTTCACACATAACCAAAGTTTCAGCCAAATTAACTGAAAAGAGTATATAGTACTTTTTCCATAGAATGTTTATTTCTCATTGACATAATTATTTTATTTATGAACCGATTGCAATAAATCAAACCCTGAATGTTAAGTGAAGCTTAACTGTTCTAAAAAATAAGAATTGTTAGATTCAATTTTTGTATTATGGAAAATTTATCTCTGGCCTTTATTGACGGGTACAATTTTTTTGTAAACTGTAATTCATAATTTTCTTTAATTCAATATCTGACTTAATATGACCTTAAACAAAAAGAGGAAATGAAAAAATCGGAGATAATTTTTTTATAAAATTGTATAGGTAATTGTAATTCTTATTGCAAAGCGCTTTCGACTTTCGTCATCATCAGTGCTCACCTAGAAGTAAGTAATCTTATTGAAAGGATAGTTTTGTGTGAAATTTGAAAATTGAATTTTCAGGCTATGAATTTAGAATAAATTTTGTAGATGAATTCATGCCCTAAAAATTCAATTTTCAAATTTCACACAAAACTTTCCTTTCAATAAGATTACTTTGGATAAGAATTACAATTATACACTTCTATACACAAATTATCTCCGATTCTTTCATTAAAAATAAGTGTATTCAGCTTCCCAATTCATTCATTTAAAAAATGGAAAGTTATTCCATCCTGGTTATCAAGAAAACTAACATAAATATCTAGTTAGAAAGTGAAAGTACAAAAAAGTTGAAAATATTCAAAATGTAGGTACTTGGTTCAGATTTTTTAAAAAAATTTAAACCCAGAAGTTATTTTAGATTGCGAATATAATATTCAAAATATCATTGACCAAACATAGTTATAGTAAAACCTTTAAGATATCATTATAAAACATCAGTGTGAAACACATGTGAAAGGTACTAATTTCAAAGATCCATTTCAAGTTAATGTGGAATAAATAAACACACAGCAAAAAATATAATGAAAAGAAATGTTGGTAGTTTCTTTAGATGAAATTCGAATCTACTAGGATTTACTAAGTGTATAGTGAAATTGAATGTTCAGTGTGAGCACCTCTAGGTACACCCCTCTTCTAGATGACAAAAATACCATATCAAATGAATCTGACTTACCAACGAACTCTATGAAAAATATATTAGCATTACATATAATGCAGTATCAGCAGACTGGTTAACAAATTGTTCAACTTTTTTTTGTAGAAATCCTGTTATCCAAAATATAATAATTTTTTTGGTTAAAATTGCTTTAGAGGTTTAGACATGCATGTTCCGGACAAGTACAACTGAATATTCTATTTTTTTGTGGTATGTGGTGAATCATTAATAAACTCTTCCACTTCTGATATGTAAAAACACGATGTTCACATTTCCAAAACGCCTTTATTTTTACACAAAATATGAATAGACACAATGATATATATTTCTCGCCAAGAATGACACCATACCACCGTGGCTCAAGTCAACCCATCCTTGTAGGTACCAGATAGGATCTGCTTGTCCGCTGTGGTGTCGCCCACGCACACGCACAGCCTTTTTTTGCAAACGAGGTCCACCTGCCTGTTTGGATAGTAAAAATATTTCAAATATTCTCGTTTTTGCTAGATTTCCGTTCCCACCCTAAATATTTATGTTGGCTAGCTCGACAACAATGATGGTACAAAGCTGCTTTATATACCAAGCTACATTTGTATAAAGACTATTCGTCTATATACAAAGCTATAACTATAAGTGCAATATCCCCATTGTGTTGTATCTTAAAAAGCGTTTGAATTATAGATTTTTGTTAGACGTTTCAGCTGGTATATGGAATGGATACCAGCTTCGTTACATATGTTATTTCGTATTTTAAATGACATTTCGCAAAATATTATCAATGAATACAACACTGCAACACTCTTTTCGTCGCGTGTTTGGCGCGATGCTTCAAGTTATGATGCTTGTTGAGGAGATATGTTCCTGTATACCAGACGTATAGTCTGGGGTATGGAAGAAATAACTGCATTGGATACATTCTGAGCCAAAGCTTACAAGTTCACGTTTTGATCTGGTTGATTTTTATCAATCAGCTCTTCAGAGTTGAACCAATTTTTTTCAAAATAACAATAATACAAAACATCAAAATTATATAATTTTTACTGGAGATATGAATATAAAAATAAATACATTTCTGGATAGAACAACTGTCTCTCGGAATGAGGATGAGTTATGGCATGTCATCCTCGCTTCTCATAAATTCTTCTATCTCTTGAACTCTAAAAAAAATCTTTTAAACTACAACAGAAAAACGAATATCTTTTACCTACGTTCTAGGTACCATTGTTAAATTATCAATCCCATCTTTTGTGACCAGTATATCATCTTCTATTCGAATGCCTCCAAATGCTCTGAATCTCTCCAACACTTCGGGTATCAAAAATTTGGATTGTTTAGGATTAGATAAAGCTTTATCCAGTAACTGAAATGATAAGTATTTTCACAACAGATCCAACAGAATCATAATTTTATAGGTGAGAACGGTAAATGGAAATTAAATCAATAATACTTTATCAACTTACAGAATCAATGAAATAACAGCCAGGCTCAATGGTGAGAACCATATTTTCCTCTAATATTCTAGCTGTTCGTAGGCTTTTGAGCCCCGGCCTACTGGGACGTTCAGGATACCCTTCAAGATAGCCACCAACATCATGTACATCCAAACCCATCAAGTGCCCTAAGCCGTGCGGCTGAAAAATTGCTGCAACATCAGCCTCCATCATATCATCTACAGATCCGCGCAAAAGTCCCCCATTTTTCAGTTCTTCCAGTAGGGTTCTATTCGCCAGTATGTGCATGTCGGTCCAAGAAACTCCTGGTTTTCCCGCTTTCATAACTGCTAGATTCGCTTTTAGTACCGCTTCATATATCAGTTTTTGATCAGGAGAAAATTTTCTACTGACTGGAAAGGTAACAGTTATATCGGCTGCATAGCCAAAATAGTTTGCACCCATATCGAACAAGCTGAAAATTATTTTCAATTGTAGCATTTCAACAGCAATATTTTATTTATAGCCCACCATAAACGACCATCGACCAATTGATAATTATTGGGACAACCAGCGTGCCCATAATGGAGAATGGCTCCATTGGGACCAGATCCACAGATGCAGGTGTATGATACATGCCTGCAACCTCCATTTTTGTAGCAGAAATTCAAAAATTCCGACTCGCACTGGTATTCATACAATCCAGATTTGGCAAAACGCATCACATGCCTATGAGCTTCTGACGAAACACGAACCACATATTTTATGACTTCGATTTCATACGGAGTTTTGATTACTCTCCTGAAAAGTGATTTGAGGTTAAACACAAATATATATGCTCAAGTTCAGGTGAAAAACACTTCACCCTTGCCTCTCATGTGAACCGGTCTATCGTTAGTCATCCTGACCAAATTATATTAATTTCAGTTTTTCACATATAGGAAGTTATTTGCGAAGAATATTCCAAATGGAAAAAGTTGCACAGGGGGCTGATGGTTTTACTTCATTTTTTGCGCGGCATCAACTGGGTTGAAGTTTCCCACTATGAAAAGCAGAAATTAATTTCATTTGGCCGATACGACCAACCGATAGACCGGTTTCGGGGTACTTGCCCCATCATCAGTACCGGGCATGGTCTCTTCAGAATGGAGTGAACCGTCTGAGTATCCCGACCAAACAAATATAATTCCAGCTAGTCATGAAATCTTTCTGTTCGATTCGGTTGGTCGTACCGACCAAATGAAATTAATTTCTGCTTTTCATAGTGGTTGATAATATTAATTCGCCTTCTGATAATTCGCGTCATATAAAACGGAACTGGTGATAACGATTGATCTTTTCAACGAAACGGTTCATAATAACGGATCAATGAACGATTCCGAAAAAATCAATTATTTAGTATCGTTAGTAAAAATGCATCCTTTAGAAGGACCCAGTTATGAAACTTCTTATGCTAGTCTTGTAAAGAGGCCATAGGAGTGAAAATATTTTTTCGAAAAACGCTTCATTTTTTGCTAAAACGGAAAAACGCAGTTTAAATAATAATCAGTGTCTACTATGCCATTACAAACATTTACTATAATCCAGTCGTAACTTTCTTGAGAAAACTGTTACAGATCGCTATAATCTTTGTAAATCGATACATCGATGTTTTACTTATCTGAGCAATATGCATGCTATTAGGGCCTGTAAGTCACATGTCTGTTGTCGGTGGTATAATAAAGACATCATTCCTTATTATGTTTGATGGAAAACAACTTCATCAACGCCTCAAAATCAAACATTTGCACTAATTCTACCGTTGACAACACGCTTGCTGCCCAAGAAGTTGCTACTGTCAACTGCGGGTGTGGATTTACGAAACGCAATTCAGTGGTAATGTTAGCAACAGCACGCGTTGAAGTTTTAGGTAATCGAGGAAATTATCACAATTTTCGTGCTTTATTGGACCCAGGCAGTCAAGAGTCACGGTACATTTATCACTCAAAAAGCTTTCAATAATTTAGTTACTATCTCTCAGGTGGGGTAACATTGTGTATCGAACCATACAGAAAAATTTCACATGCATTTACAATTTGCTGTAATTTAACCAAAAATATATGAAAAACTTCCCTTCACAACAATTTCTATTGAAAAATGGCCACATATCTTCAATATTGAGTTGGCAGATCCTAACTTTAACTATCCAGGTCAAATTGATCTCCTTTTGGGCGCAGATATATTTATAAAAATTTTCTTAGAAAATCATTAGAGTTTTGAAAATGGAGAACCGGACGCTTTGGAAACAGTATTTCGGTAAGTTGTCAGTTTAACTGTGATGCTTCGCTGTCACTAAATTAATTTTTATGTAAAATAGATTATACATCTCTAGAAAACACTATTGAAAAATTTTGGCAACTTGAATCTATTCCTGATGTAACCTGCTTATCACTTGAAGATAAGATTGCTGAAGATTTATATAAAATATTTACAAGGGACGAGTTTGGACGCTTCATTGTTTCATTACCTTTCCGAGACTCACCCGCGGTATTTTCCCGAAGTAGATGTCTCGCAATCAGAAATTTTTTAGCCCTTGAAAAACGTTGATAAAAATATTATTGTTTATTCTTGAGAGAATACTTAGACTTAAATTGTATGGAATTAATTTCAAAAAGCAAAGTACCAGTGAAAAGTCATTATACAGTAAGTTTCAAAAATTTTGCACCATATGGAAGAAGTTTTTTATTATCAATTTGTCAGGAAATTTTATTCCTGATAAAAATTGGTACATTATGGGAAACTTGGATTTGAGTTGCCAAAATTCTAAATTCACGAACGTTGTACAGGGAAGAACAAAAAATAGAAATTTTGATCAGAAGTAAACTACTCTTATTTTCGACATTATTGAAAAAGTTTATTCAGAAAAGTTGTTCAAATTTGAAAACAATATCCAGATTTGAAATCACATTCACCTACGTAACAAAACAAAATAAATCCTTTTTTATGGTTCTAGCCTCATAAAGAGTACTAGTATCTCATATACACCTTATGCGCCTCCCTCATATTACTATAATGATATTTCAATGCGAAATTTGGTTCACTTTATGAACCATGGAAAAGATAGAAAACCCAATACCATACGATGCATTACATTGTTTGTGCAGAACAAGGACCTATATAAGATTGCGG
>WOGR01006143.1:0-13282 GCA_015342045.1 Leptinotarsa lineolata | reverse complement strand
ATAGAATAGAATAGAATAGAATAGAATAGAATAGAATAGAATAGAATAGAATAGAATAGAATAAAATAGAATACATATAAATAAGAGTTTTGCGATTTGCCTAATCTATATTTGGGTAGCCTTACATTTGTTTTGGCCTTGGTATGATGGTAGTGCATGTCCTCCTGCTTAGTCATATTTTCACCTATTAAATTTTCAACATAACAGAGACATTCATTTATGAAGCTAGATCGCAGAGTTAATGTACGGAGATTTTTGAAAAGAGGTTTACAATGATCGTCGTATTAGGCCTGTGCCACAATTCTTACTACTTTATTTGTAGTTTGAATATTATATCTAGATGATATGATGAACCCCAAACTATTAGTCCATATGTCTTCATGCTGTGAAAAATGGCGATATAAGCTACTCCTAAACAACCCCTTGTTATTATGTTGCTAAGTTGTCCTATCGTGTATATAAACCTGGATAGCTTCTTTTAATAAATTTTGAATATGTGGAAAGAAATTCAGAGATGAGTCAAAATGCACTCTGAGAAGCCTGATAGGTTCATTATTTTTTCCATTATTCTCAGTTAAGAAATCTAACGTTTTGGTTTTATCATCATTTATAGTAAGATAATTGCTTCTAGACCAATTTGCTATAAAGTTTTCAGATTCATTAGCGTTAGAAAGTAGATTCTAAGGCGTAGTCACTCAACAAGAAAGTGGCATCATCAGCGTACATCATAGGAGACATATTCATAACGCTAAAAGTCATATCATTAATGTTAATAATAAATAATACAGGACCCAGGACTGAGTCCTGTGGTACTCCGTCATTGACTTTTAAAGGTTTTGATATGTCGCTGGTGAATTTATTACGTTGCTGGCGGCGTGCAAGGTAGGATGTTAATAGATTTAGAGCTTTTCCTCTGATCCCATAATATTTTAATTTTTGTAATAATACACCGTGGTCCACCGTATCAAACGCATTGAACATGCCATGAAATTTCGCACAGCACAATTTACGCTCCTCAAAAACTTCTGTTATATTTTTATACATTTCTGTAACTAAATTGAGCATTGCTTGATAAATTTTGATCCATCAGTTCTTTCACTAAATTGAAGTAAGTTCGCGAAATTTCATCATTTTCCGAAAGGTTTGTAAAAAATTGAAGAAATTCATAAAATTTCATCAATTGTGGAGGTTTGTGTATTGTATATTTGACGTTAGAAAAATACGAGCATTGAGTTTATGATCGAGATAGCGTCTACGACCCTTTCCGTAGCTAACTCCGAATCACGTTTCTTGTTTGCATGCATGTATTTTTCAACTTTATTTTCGCATGCGACTCCATCCAACTCTCATGGTGAAATAATACTTTCAAGATCTCAACATGCTATTTCCACAAGTATATATCGGGTCTCTTGAAAGAAATGGGTTGATTATCCGATAAGAAAATTGCAGAAACGTTTTGATTTGTATCTGATCATGCGTTGGAAAATATGTTTCGTTTTTAATTCCGATTCCTGAAGTCACATTACGAAAATATTTGTCTCAGCGATAGATTATAAAGTGTAAACCCACGCTGAACTTTTAAGGAGTAGAAGTTGTAGGTGGTGTAGGTAAAAATCTTGGAAAAGTTAAAACAATAATTTATACCATAAAAAAGATATACTCTATCTTCAGGAAGTAATTCTAAAGCTCTTGAGAATGTATAATCCGCCAAATTTTCTTGTGCGGCTTTCATATCTTCATAAACTTATGACTATGTGATAAACCGACACTAGGTCAGACCTAAATAACGTAATTATTAGAGTGTCGAATTAAAGTTCAGTCACCGGCAGAAATCAAAGCTGGCGGCGAGTTGCTAATCATTAGGCTGTCACAACAAACATTAAAACGATAATTAATAAGGTCATAAATAGACCGGACTAAAGAAAGCGCGAGACAAGTTATGATTGTCGCACCTGCGATTTACGGAATTTTGGTCAACAACACGTCATGAAAGCTTCTGTATAAAAGCGTGAGATAGTTACTCATCAAGAGAGTACAGTGTCCATCTTCGAGCCGAAGGAATCTCCGGAATAAAAGTGTAATTACGTGAAAACAAGTAAAAATGTGAAAAGGCAGTGTTCATTTTGATGTTTTCATTATTTAAAATTCGGAGTTAAGATTGAAGAAGTAACGTGTACGAGTCGTAATAACCGATATAATTACTGTTAGATAAATCGCGATATCGAAATGAATTGAAATAAGTATTGGGAAGCGTAAAGTTCTACGATGAACCAGAATTATGGAGTATTGTCGACATATAAGGATTGAAACTTGTAACATGAACTTGATATTAGCCTCACGTGAGTTTAAAAACGATGCATAAAGGAACCTACCTTCATTCAATGACCAAGACTATTATAAACATTTATCGAGTGAGTAAAAATCGCTAATCGAGTAACAATGGTGTTTTAAATAGGTAATCCTCCCTGATCGTGAAAGTTTCTTGAATTTTATTGATGATTATTGCTTGTGGATTGAATTTGAACAGATGTATTCGTTTATTGGTGTTTATTGATTATGAATTGTACTTGAAAATGTTTCATTAATTTATGGATGTATTGATATTATGTTTATGAACTGAACTTGAATCTGGTTCATGGAATCATTGATGTGTAGTGATTAAATACTGAACTTGAAAATGTATTAATGTAATGATGTACTGATAATTTGATGGTATTTGTTCTTGAAAGTTCATGTAATGATGTATTGATGTATTGTGATTACGAAGCTATGAGCCTTTCAATGTTTTCCTATTTCTGTGCAATGTTTCATGGATATTTATGGATTGGAAATCCAATTGTAGTTTAGGGACTAATGGTCACAAGATTATTTCAGATATTACGGTCGTAATTGAAGTTTGTGTATGACTTGTCAACCTCTCGTGTTTATCCCACGGATAAGATACATATGATCCACCGTAAACATATATCTGAGAACGATGGTCATATATTTCATTGATTTTGCCCTGGCCTACCTAAGTTGAAAAATCTGGCGTTCTTAATAATTATAGTTGATATTGTAGAAGCAACTGTGAAGGTACATGTTAAGTACTCACGCAACTGAATATTGTTTCGGTTTTGTGTGTCAAATATTTTGTAATTTTTAAAGAACTGAGATGTATTTTTCCCTAAGTAGCTATTATATGTATGTTCAAGGCTATAATATATCTAAATAAATATATAAAACGTTATGTCGTCTCATAATTCAGTAGTTTGAAACTCAACACCTAGTAAACCGCAAAAAAGGTCTCGCTTGTTTGGAAGCAGCCGCTTGTTTCTAGATAGGCTTTTGTTTTGTACATGTCCAAGACGTTTCGAACCACCTATCCATCATTTATGATATACTAGCTCCCATATCGTAGAGAAGGTGTAGTAAGAAACGAACCGAAGGCATGAAGAACAGTATGATTGAGTCGTAATAAAAGAACTACAAAAGATACAGTTCATTACAACTGGGTTCATTCCTAACCAAATGTCGTACAAAAATATAGGTCATTTTTGCCAAAGTGATAAATCTTATACGGTTTTCGAGGAATAGGTTCTGTATTGGATCGTTTCAAAAGTTTTGTCCGTTTTGATGTCATGTGTTTTGTAGCTCCATATCTCAATGAATATTTATTCTACTGTGTCGTAGTTTATACTGATTGATAGGGAATTTTGAACACCTCTCATTGATACTGTTCATAATTTTCCACATTTGAATTTTTTACATATTTTCAGCCTATGACTATACGTGGACTGTTGAAAAAATTCCAAAATACGTAACTTTCGACTATAATATGACAATTTTCAATTGAAGGTGATTCATTAGCAACGTCGCACTTGAAATGACTAACGGATAATCCTTTTACCAACTCTACAGAGGCGTACCAAAATAATATTTTTATTTATTTAAACACATAGATAATTACGTAAAAATTGTTATAGTAGGTGGCGCTACCTAGTGACAATGATGAAACTGATTAAATTTTCTTATTATGCCTAATACAGTACTTAAAAAAAAAAGAAAAATTTACAAAATAATTATTGTGTTCCTTTTATATAGAAAAACAACTACAAAGCAAAAAAATAATTACCTATGTCATGCTTACGAAGTTTCAGAATCCATTGACTCCCCCGAAGAGGAATCCCCAGTCACACTTGAATCTATTATTATTTGGTCGAAAACATTGTCTATCATCCCGTTCAATCTCCACATTTCCTCTTCTTTCTTGATCACATGGGCAATTCAATTCAATTCAAATACGTTTATTTCTCATTTGTTGTGTAGTTAACAATTTTATATAATACATTTTGTGGGGCCCTGCTATAAGCTAGTGCCTCTTCAGGGCTGTGTTAATTTTTCTAGCAGGAACTCGTCCAGTATGTTCAGGAGTCTCTCCGGGATGTCTTCCAGGGTTCTTAGTAGTCTAGCTAGAGGATATGGGAACTTTCTCCTCGGGATCCTCTTTGCGCCCTCGCGGGGTCTCCAGGGTGTGGTCAGAGTTTCTTTTGCTGCGGTGTTGCTGTTCCTGAAGGTTCTGGCGGTGTATTTGCTCTGGAGTTCCTGGAGTCTGGTATTTATTGGGGTGAGTTTTATTATATTATATAGTTCGTAGGAGGAGAATCGGAAAGGGAGGTTATGTATGTTTCGGAGTATTCTCCTTTCGGTAGTGAGTAGTCGGTGTGTTAGTCGTGTGGGCATTATACTGTAGATTATGGCTTTATAGTCAATAATCGGTCGTATGAATGTCTTGTATGTGTGTAGTAGGGTATAGCTGTTGCACCTTCCAATCTTGCCCCTCAAGGCTTTTAGGAGGTTTGCTCTTTTCCTGACTTTGTCCAGGGTTTCTCTAAGGTTGGTTTCCCAGTTGAGGGTCCTTGTGAAAGTTACCCCCCCCAAGTAGGTCACCGAGTCTTGGAGTTGGAGGTTTTCTCCTAGGAGTCTGAGATTCAGGTTGTCGGTGTTAAGCTGGATTCGGTTGGTTGTGTGTGGTTGCCTGAAAATGATTGCCTGGGTTTTTGTGGGGTTGATTTGGATGCGTGAGGTAGGAGGCTATTATTCTGATGAAGTGGGGTGGAAGGTGTATTTGTATAAGCTTCCAGATCAGGCCGGAGTGCCAGACTTTATCGAAAGCTTTTTGTATGTCAAGTAGTACGGCAATAGTACCGAACGAAGCATTTTTGTTTTGTGTTATATGTGTGTGTAGTTCAATGAGAGCGTTTTGTGTTGGGTTTTCAGTCCTGAAGCCGTGTTGGTATGGAGGTATGATGTTGTGTTCTTGGAGGAAGTCGGTGAGTCGGTTAGTTAGAAGTCTTCCTAATAGTTTACCTAGGCAGTTTAGGAGGCTGATTGGTCTGTATGATTCAGGATTGGTAGGGTCTTTATGTGGTTTGGGTATCATTATGGTGATGGCCTGTTTTCAGGCAGTTAGGAAGTATGCTAAGATTAGGCAGGATGTCGGTGAGATATGGTAGGATGGTGTCGGGTAGGTTCTTTAGGATTCTACGGTTAATTGAGTCTGGGCCAGGAGCTGTGTTTTTTTCGTGTTGGATGGCTTTGCGGATATCATCGTTGCTGATTGGGGCTCGGAGGGAGCAGTTTGGGGGATTGGTCCTGGGTGTCTGCCTATGTGCGTGATGACTTGTTGATGTATGTTGTAGAGGCGATTGTTATCGAAGTGTGTGTTGGTGGGTACGTTGAATGTTTGTTTGAGGGAGTCTCGGAAGGCTTCTGCGTTTTCTGTTAGGTTAGAGATTGCGTTATTCTCAATCATCAGGTGGCTGGGTGTTTTTCGTTTCTGTCCGTGAGTATTTTCAGTTTGTTCCAGAATGCGGCGCCGTTCTTGTAGTCTAGTTGACTTGTTTCTTCTCTCCATCTTTTCTGGATATAAAGATTGATGTGTGGGCGTGTTCTTGCATTTTGTCTGTTCCATTCTGTTTTGATCGCAGGGTCCCTGGTTCTTATGTATGTTCTGTATATTTTTCGTTTATTATGGATTAGGTTAACTAGGTAAGGAGGTAGTGGGGTTTGGTCTAGTCGTCTGGTAGTTGTTGGTGTTGAGGTGTTGTTTGAGTCAGTGATAAGTGTTTGTATTTTGTTGATTTGTGTGTCTATGAGTTTGGTGTTGTTGAGGATTGGTCTGCTGAATTGTGGGAGTTTTTGATTGATGAGTGATTGGAATTGTTTAAAGTCGGTGTATCTGTGATTCTTGTATACGATGTATTCGGGTTTGATAGGGATTTGGGAGTCCAGGAAGGTATAAGAGGGGTAGATGGTCCGACATGATTGTGCCTCCAATGTAGGCCTGGTCGTCCACCACATCAATTAGGTCCTCTGAACAAATGACATGATTAATGATCGAGGCCCCTTGGTGCCTCAGAAACGTCGGGTCTGGGTATGGGATTCTGTAGAGGCTGTGTTCGATGAGATAGTTGATTAGTAGTCTTCCGTTTGCATTGGAGTTGGTGTCACCGAACTGCGTATGCCTCGAGTTGAGGTCGCCTATTAGGAAGGGCATATGGGTCTGCTGATTTTTTTGCATTTGTCAGAGGTGTGCGCCCCACCGCAGTGTGGGCACTTTGGCTTGTGGGTCGGGCATTCCTGTGCTTGGTGTCCCGTCATGTTGCAGATACTGTAATACTTCGGTATTGGCGGTACTAGATTTAGATTTGATGCCTCGCATTCGTGGATTCTGCCGTATATATTAATACCGTGGGTGAGGCTTCGGGAGTAGTGGTCTTTGTTGGTAATGATTCTAATTAGTGGTGTTGGACTGTTTGTTTTTTTTGAAATGATTCTCCATAGTTTGATGTAATGGAGTTGCGCTTGGTCTAGAAATTGAGTTATTTCATCCTCTGTTATGTCGAGGTTTACGCCTTTGATAACATAGGATAAATGTGGGGTGTTTGGTGTAATGTTTTTCAATTGTGGGCTTGGGCGTAGGTCTATTACTTTTATTGTATTGTCACCGGTTCGCTGTCGCAGTATTTTTTGAAGGGTCTCGGGTGTATTGTCTGAATTGTTTGTTATGAGTAGCGCCGTCCTGTTGTAATTAACTTTTAGTTCTGTTATTTGGCCGCGTAAGATTTTTGTTGTGTTTAAGAGGTTGTAGAGCGATCTCTGGTTAGCGAAGTTGTCTGGAATGTCTCGGATATTTAGAATTTTTTCTGAGTTGTGTGTTTGTGGTGTAGGAGATCTTGTTTGGGGTTTCGGAGAAGGACGGTGAGGGAGTGGGTTCAGGGGAGGAAGTGGTGGGAGGATTTATTAGTTTTTTGGTGATGTTCCTTGTTCGTGTCATTTTCGGGCTACTTGAATATGTTGTTGGGTTTTCCGGTGGTAGTCCTGGGTGTTTAATGTTCCGTGGGTTGGTATTATTGGGCATCTGTATGAGGTAGCGAGTGCCTGTTCCAGGTATTGATTGGTAGTTTTGTTATTTCTTACCCTGGGGATTAGGCTCTGTTACTTCAATCGGATGAGTCTGATTCTAAGAATCAGGGACTCTTCTCACTCTGAAGTATTTAAGGGTAATCCTTTAGGTTAAGCACTTATTCACTTTCACTTTGCACTAGAAGATCTTTACTCTTCGGAAGCTGGTACAAGAATGTGAATCCTCAAGTCATTGATCATTTTTATATATGGTGCTTGTATGTGTCGGCGAGATGTTAACGGCGCCAGCGTAGGGTTACAGAAAAAACCGTAGAGTACTCATCCGCAACTTCGTTGATAATGAGTGCTGGGAGATCCAAAATCATTTACAAAGCACCTTTAAAGAGTCGGCGTTTCGACAAATCGGCTTTTACAAAAGCCAAATGATTCAAGTTTTGATTTGGATGATTACTTGAGAATGTGAGAGAATAAGAAGTGGTTTTACTGGCTGAGATCATGTTGAATTCGTATTTTGGACCCAGTTTAACCCTAGTGTGAACCAGTTTGAAACATCAATCATATAACTGAATTCTTCAAAGTGATGTCTGATCCTTCTCGTATCATCAATTTTGTGTAGATGATCAATGAGGATACCCTGATTGTTAACTGAGAACTTACAAGTGAAAGTTTTCATTATCTTTCAACTGTCAATGTGTTGAGATTGCAGGAATATGGCATTCCCACAAAACAATTCATTGGTGATCTGACTGATGAATTATGAGGTTACGGCCCTGGCTCACGTATTACCGAATTTGTCTCCGCAAGTCTCTGAAATTACAATTTCAGACTCTGGAGTACTGAAAATCACAATTTTGAAGTCGTTTGCTAGGTAAAGGGCATATGCGTGTTTTATAATGCCTCACAGTTGATAAATTTCGACCCAATAAACTAAACTATTCTGAACCCTGTGCCCTATCATAAATGACGGAATGATTGTACGCTTCAACAGGGAGGATTGCACGTTGAAACGCTTGATCCTCGTTACAATAATTTCTTTCTCAACGGCATCCTATATGAATTTTTATGCTATTTTTATCCATATGTGGTCTTCTTGGTCACCTCCTTTTGATGCTACTAATGAAAACTTGTTCTCTCAATTACACTCTGAATGAAATTCCATTTTCCCTACGTTCAAATAAATTTCTATTGTGGGCTCCTATGTTTCACATGGGTATCACGTTTTTTCTCAAATTGAAATCAATGACAAAATGCACTCCAAATGAGCTACACTGTGAACGATGGAGAACGCACGTTGAAACTCTATTGGCGTAATGTATTTTTCTTAAATGATGTATTTTGAGACAACCTGTACACATTGACATCATGTTTTTTCCTAAAATGATGTATATTTAGACACACTGTAGACATTGAAGGATCGCACATAAAAACGTTAGGCCCCCGTTGAATTGTCATGTTTTCTCTTTAACGCTGCACACATCCCGTATACCTCGATGGCAGCCATGTTTTTTCGCTTAACCATCATGCTTTTTTTGAATGCTGTACACACTCTGTATTTTATGTGTTTTGGAACAACACCCCGTATACCCAATTTTATTATTGTTCTCATATCATTCCAAGCGAGCTCGACTCTCGTTAACAGCGATAACGCCTTCACTATCCGAACCATACCGTTACCTCAAACTTTGAAAACAATTGACTAATTATGTTTTATTTTCATTAAACTGAACAAAATTCCTTTTTAATAATCATAATTGCAAATATGCTGATGTGAACGAAATTCCTTTTTATAAACCATGGCTGAAAATGTGCTGATATATCTTCTCGGGGAACAAAACCAATTCGAAAAGGAATTACGTTATACCCTCCTAATCATCACCGCCGACTTCATTTTTATTTTTTCACGCTCAATTTCAAAACCCGGCAAAACTTCATTATCCCCATAAACAATGCTTTATTTCACAACCGATAACACCGAACTGTTTGCGCAAACGACGTGTTATCTTTGAATCAGTTCGATGCCATCTCCATCTCTCTCACACTCATATGACAAACCGATCCCTGTCACTTACACACACACTCTTATGCAAAAACAAATTTAAGATTATACTATAAAGTCGTATTCCTAACCTTTTATGTTTAATTTTGAAACCGGCAACGATTCATCTTCCCCATGAACAACGATTTATTCCACAAACGACAACACCAAGCTTGTCATACCATCATCTTTCAAACAATCTCATATCAGGAGTCTAACGCTAAATACCACTTTCCTAGCAACTATCTTTTTACAAAGGTGACACACCCATGTATAACCAATATTCTCATTCCAAGCGCGCTCTCGTTATCAGCGATAACGCCGCCAACACTATTCGAGTCATACCAATACCGCAAAGTTTAAAAAAATAAATATACCTTATTATAAACTGAACAAATTTTTATCATAATTACAAACTTTAATAAATTGCTTTAATCGTTATTGCAAATGCGTTGTGTGTCGAACGATGGAAACATCTCTACCAACAGTTCGCATCTATTTTTAATATCCCTCATTAGCGTAGAGACTAACTAAGGTCAAAGACTACTACACCAACGACTTGCGTTCGATTCTCCAAACGGAAATAGCTTTTTTATTGTGACGTCATGGCTGTAAATTTTGTTGAGCTGTGAGCGCACCACGTGCCTGTCTCGTTGACTGACAAGCGGTGACAAGTTGAACAAGAAGGACATGTGACTCCTTACCTGACGAGGGGGAAAGTGTTTGAAACACACCATGTGACTGCTGTGATCGGTGGTCTATCTCGATGTGACAGGCTGAGCCATGTGACTCTGTCTACTTGGAATGACTAGTCTGTCTGACTGAATCCACGGCTCACAGCTTTAAAGATTCATTCATATATCCTGTGGCTATGCTAGATATACTAATTAAGTAAAGAATTATGGAATTAATTTGTTGTAATATCAACAGCTTATGGAAAGAAATAAAGCTATTGGATAAATCATTCAAGCCTAAGATTTATGAGTACCTCTCCCACTATGTTAACATTTCAAAAGAAACATTGATTCGTCGATCGAAGGGTTTACGTTTATCCGTAGAAGAAAAGAAACTGGATAATTTCAGAAAAGAACTGAAAATGTTAATCGATCAACAGATGCCAGCTCTTGAGATAGGGTTTCGAAAACGATGTGACGACTTTTTGAAACAGAAGTGAGTTTTATTTGTATTTTGTTTGCAGCTTAGATGTGTATGTTCAATCTGAATGAAATTGATAATTCAAGGTGTGTACGGTTTCATCGTCGTTGTCTAACAGATTATTTGCTGTTTTCAGGTTCTGCAGGTTTTTGGGCCTGACGTTTCGTCTGCAATTGAGGCAGATATTATCAAAGCAATGCGGCAATGGTCGAAATGAACTACCTTGTTGCGGTATACAAACTGAAAATGAACCTGATGTGTTTATATTTATTGACTTCCTGGTTCGAACATCTTTGAATTATTGGGAGAATCTTTGTGTTTCAAAGTGCCGTTATCTATAGTTCACTAATATTCTAGCTCTCTTCCTTACAGTTAAAATATTTGTTCCTAGGTTTATGGATTTTGAATTATATCCTCCGTTTTTATCTACAACTTGCTTGTGGTCTGAGAAAATGTGTTCTGCAACTGCCGATTTGTTTGTTTGGCCGTAGCAGCAATTTCTTATATGCTTCTTGAAGCGCGTTTCGAAGCGTCTTTTCGAGGTTTAAAAGAGTCACAAATATAAGGTCTGTCACAACACTCATGAAGGGTAGAATAAGTGTTCTTCTAAAAGCCATTTTCAAACATTGGAAAATAGTGCCAGTTTATCTAAAGACCCCAGGGATTTATAGTATTCCATGAGTATACCGAATACCTTATAGTTGCTCGTTCTAGATTCGAACTATGAAAAAAAGCATATTAAAACACTCTGGATGGACACTTTCTCAGAGGACATTCATGACATAATATTTGCAGCTATTCAGAAGGGGCCATAGAAGTCCATAAATATACCACACCACAAAAAGTATCCCAAAAATTCAAAAAGGGTGGTACTGAGCAAGTAAAAAACAATCAGTCGTCCGACATCTAGTCCCGTTAGGACTATTGTCATCTAGCATGATGGTTTCGTAGCCAAAATGGTTAATTTTGGTAAGACTAACCGATTCTTTTCTAGCTGATAAACAAAGCCAATGCAGGGTAGGACAATAACTTTACACCAGGTGATTTCTGGATGCAGAAGACCCACAATGCGCATTTCTTTCACTGCATCTCTTGGTGTATATGGCAGATATGCCCAAGCCGAAGAAAAATTTCAGCAAGTGCGATCCCTATGCGGACGACACAGCACACCTGGCCTGATCGACCAGTCACACGCTAGTTACAAGATACCTGCAAGAACAAGTGGATATGAGAGACGAGTGAGCCCATCTCTGAAAAATTAGCATCAACTCCGACAAGATTTAGGCTATACTACTCACCCAGAAGATGGCGCAACCAATAGGACATCAAGTCTTCAATGGACAAGTGCTTACTTGGAGAAACAAAGTAAGAAACCAGAGAGAGTCACCTCCCATCATTCTTCATGCCAATACATCTACTGGGATCTGTATCTTAGCACCCAGTAAGTTGATGTTCTCCTGAGAAATCACGCCAAGTACACACTTAGTTCACGACAATGCACATCAGTCACCAGTCAGGCATATACCATCATGCAAACAATGCATATAGTGGAGCCAGGAAACCAAACAAACCAGACAACGAGGAAACGAAACATCCAGAGGCTGACTTCATTTCACAAGAGGTGAGATTTCAATCTTGCTGAAGTGCCAAGTAGGTGGAGGAAGTATCGTGGTCCATTTTTAGTTTACGTCATGCAGCAAGGTAGGTAGACCATTGCTTCAACGCCTTTGATAATATCTGCCGTAGCTGCAGACGAAACAACAAATAAAATAATAATTGATATTGAAATCATACCATTGGTCTATACATATATTGCCGAATTAATCCATTTTTAATTTTTTTATTATTCAGCAAATTGTTTCACTAATACATTTATTTATGGGAAAATAATTTTTTAATTAATTATCTTCTGCAGGTTTGCAAAAGATATGGATGACGGACAAGCCAAAGGTCAGAGGACTCCTAGAAGACAATACCATTGGAATGAACAGTCGAGGTGTGTACTGAGATTCTATGTGATTTAAACATATGGCCGTAATATTGAATATGTTAGAAGATGTTTGTGATGGAAACTCTGCCCTGAAATTCTGAAGTAATCAATTTTCTGATATGAAATCGGTTTGGAATATTCAAACATTACGACAAGTAATGAGCCTCAAATTTGAATTTAAAAACTTTTTATACACCAGAAGTATTAGGAGTTTCACCTCGGAATGAGAGATAGTCATCTGTATAAACATTCATTTTGACACCCTAAAACTTGACTCAGGCTCGAGTTGAAAAACAGCTTTAGCTGACACTTCGCCCATTCGTCATAAAGTTATCTTCAGATAATGTAAATACAAATTAGAAATCCTTTATCCCTTGTGATGAATAAAGTCGATTGTTATTATTATTGTTATTTCACCACCGTAGTGTGCACTGGTCAGGCCCTATCCCCCGAAGCCCCGATACATTCGAGAGGGCGCGCCAGCATTATCAACCAACGATCACTCCCCACACCGTAGGGTAGGTGATCATTGGGTCCGAGAATCATGTGCCCTGAGCAAACGCAATGAGCCAAGAATGACAGTCTTCTGCATCTGTCCGGCTAAGATTTCTGCCTTAGTGCGGCAAGCCGGTATGACTTTGAGATTCGAGAGTAGAGAGGACATCATTCCACCAAGGACTCCAATAATCAGAACA
>WOGR01006142.1:0-13284 GCA_015342045.1 Leptinotarsa lineolata | reverse complement strand
AATATCGGATAGGCTGCTCAAATGTCAAGAAATTCAAGGCAACCATTTCGAGCATCTTCTGAACTCATCTCAAATTATGTAGTAAAAGTCAATGTATTCAGGCAATTATTAAAAGTTCCGCCATTTAGTAGTAATTGAAGATATTGACATTATATTCTAGGGTTGTGGTGCATTTGTCAGGAGCTTCAAACTGATGTGTCGCAAGACCCCCTTTCCATTTAAATTTTTTTTCCCAGATGGCGCCCAGTCGTCATCTTGAAGATTTCATCTGTCAATTTTACTTCAGAATAAAGTATTCAATGCATTAATTTCATTACCCCAAATTTCAATTTTTTGAGGTAACACGTTCAAAAAATTAATGGGGGGGGGGGACATTAAAGAAAAGCACTGTATAGTAATGAGTATTTCTTCAATAGTGGTTGACAATATTTTTTGTTGTGTGTAGAAACCACTAATATTCATTGACTATGATTTTTGATGAAATGATGTAGATGATTAGGTTGAAAGAATACAAATTGCCTTGAATACAAATTTTTTAAAAAAGAAACAACTGCTTTTGCGTGAAAAAACAACCAATTCGGGATAAACATTCATAAAACGTGTCTTTTATAGAGAGTGCAGTTGTAAGACATTTTTGAACTCGAAGATTCATTATTATATTCATTAAATTTTCCATAAAGTATTTGTTAGCATTCATATCTCAGAGTTCGCCAATAGATCTTAGACTTTCCGAAAAAAAAATGGTGAAATCAATATTATTCGTTAGTTCTATGAAAAATGCTTTATTCATCAGGAAAAACCCTATATTTTTCATTACGAAGGAAAATTAAAGTTTCAAAAATTACCAAAGTTCATTTCAAGAAGAAAATTAAATTACGCATAATGAATAAGTTTTACAGTGTTGCCAAGTTCATATCAAATGTTATTGACGTCACGAACATTGTTTTTACTTGATTTTGGAAAAATCAGTGACAAAAATATTAAACGAGTATACATGTACCTAGTTTTCACCTGTGCGGTTATCTCAATATCAGTGGAAAGGTACATTGAAGAGAAATAAAGACATAATGAAAATATTCCGATCAGAGATACAAAACCCAATGATAGTAAAAATGAAACATCACTGAACGATTAGCATACTCTCTGCGAACATTTTCATTCTGTTCGAAGCTCATTTCATTCCAGACATGAATTTACACACGTTGCATTCATATTCAGATTGCTGTTTCACATACTAAATTCATTTTCCGAGTCTTCTTCATATGTAGCATGTGTTAAGAACGCGTGGGTGCCATAAAAATAAATTTTATTGTCGCATGTTTATCACGTACGTAAATCTGCGTATTGATTGACCACACTGGTTGATCGATGGTTGTACCTATTGATTATATCGAACTTACAAACAGTCTGGAGAGGTTTTACGTGATATGCAAGGAAGGGGTGAATAGATATTTTTCAGTGCTTTTTCCCATTGAAAAAATTAACAAGATTCAAGAAAAGTGGATGTAGTCACAAATTAAATCTTTATAATTTAAAATATATACAAAAGATGAATAATCAACAACCTGGAAATTCATAGAAAAAGCTCTTATTAATTTAAGGCGCAGTTCAAGCGACTTCCTTATGGAACTATCTTTTGTTTTTCTTTGACTTGAAAATTATCTTCAGAGTTACAGGTCTTCCGTTTGTTCCGTTCATTATCATCTTTAGCGGTTACTATTCATTTCAACTTTTTGCTTTTCACTAAAAAAAAATTGATTCAATCTAGTACTCTACCTTTTTTCAATTCTCAGAACTTCATTTTATTTGTACATAGAAATTAATAAAAGTTTTTTAAATGTCCTCATATTTCGAAAAAAAACTCCTCGTGAAATGGCATGTTATAACACCTTGTATTTATTTGTCATTACTTACTGTTTCAAAAACCTGAATAGCTGAACATCTATTGCCATCTTCTTTTACAATATCTCATTATAATCTTTCATTTGGTGAACTACTTTAAATTTAGTAACCCGAATCTCTCATTACAGTGTCATAAATAGTGCTATTTCTCGATCATATATAGAATAAAGTTTGTTAAAAATGTTTTCAATATATACGTGAGCAAAAACAACAGGAATAAATAAATGTCCTGCCTTTCGACATCTATTGCCCTCTTGTGTAACTCTAACGAACTTGACGCATGCAATAAACTTACATCTGCTGACCGGCCGTAACTCAAATTTCCAACGGTATCCACAGATTTGCGGATAACACAATAATAAACCCCATAAATTTCCTCGGCATGGAAATTACTTGCCAAGATCAAAAATGAAAGCAAAATAAAGAACACGCAATATACCTATTTCCAGCCACTTCTCTCGAGACAGATCGTAATTGTGCTCGGTTACAGTTATCGGCAATGGATCGGTTGTGAAACGCACTAAACGATGGGTCATTAAAGCAGAGTAGGTTTATAGTTTAGCTGCCAACTGGTAGATGGCAGTCGTAAGTCGCTGGTGGCATTTAATTCGGGAATTATATACTTGATGGCGTTGTTAGGACTATAATAAGTTTGGAATTATTTTGAGAGGCATTTGCTTACTTTCGTGCTGTGCTGTCTTTGGGTTTTTTCACTAGAAATGCATCTGCTCTGCAGTTTGCTTTGTAGTTAAGTGGTTTATGTAGTTAAGAATTTGTAAGATTTGTAAATTGTAATATTTTTATTACTGTAAGAACTATCTTGTTGTTGGTTTTTCACAAATTCAAGTTTTATTCAAGAGCAAGATATAAATTATGAAGAAAATTAATGATTTTCGAAAAATAAAATCACAATACAGGAAAATGTATTCGTCAAGGATGATTGTGGAGTCCTTTATCGTAGTTTCTGTTCCAAATAATAATTTTGGCCTAGATATTCAGTAGTGTATGTTATTTTGATTCTTCACCTAATATTTTGAAGTATAAGGTCAAGGTCTAATAAACTTTTGTATGTTTATTTCCATTTTTTAAATACAAAAATGAATTTGTTATCATTAAAATGGGAAGTCAGGTGGATTGAAACTACAAAGCCAAAATAAAAAAAGGATTAGAAAAGTGCCTGAGAGGACCAATGTCTCAAAAACTGAGGGATAAATAAAAATCATCCATCTTGAAATTTTTCTTGAAGAGTGAATGTACAATGAAGTGAAATGAAAAGAGTTTCCTTTTTATCTTCTTTGATATTAGCATCAGCCAATGAGAAAAAATTTTCACAACTGGAATTTTTCAGTTTGGGTTTTTTATTTATGAGTATATTAAAAAACAACAAACATTTTCTCATTGTCGCTTTTCAGTAATCTTTTCGGCTGATGTATTACCATAACCGTTACATCAGTAAAATTTAGAGTCCCTTGAATGAACTCTAAAAAACCTTTATCTAATGTAACCGACTTTCTATTTATTACAGTTTCCGATTTTCTCATAGTGGTACACATAACATTTCCCAATTAACTATATCGACACAGTGGTGTTAAAATTTAAAAAATGTCATTTGGCAATTCTGAAATGTGCTAATTTCAGTATTTGAATGATATAAAACATAAAAATGAAACTCAGGAGGTACTCCATTCTGGCGCTTGATACTTCTGATATCTGTAAATCTGGTAATTCAAAAAATTTACACCGGGTGGCGAAAATTTAATTGCACACTATTGCTATCTCGGTAGGGTAGCCATAAGTAAATGAAACGTGGTATGAGTGCGTACGTATAGTATGAATGCATATTGTAGGTAGCCTTCAAGAAGTTTAGTCAACAAACCTTCATACATTTTTCTCATATTTTGTATAATAAAGACACCAGAGCAAAATAAATGATTTCAATTTTTTACGATTATTTCGAAAACGGCTCACGAAAGTTTGGACTTTCCAACCTAATTCTATTGCATTCTACAAAGCAATTCAACCAATATCGTATTTTCTGCCGTTATCAAGATAGCAACAGTGTGCAGTTACATTTTCGCCACCCGATATAACATTTTTCAATAGACGGCGTGATATATGACAATCTAAATTAGAACGAAAATAACAAATCACTCTATAAAAGGGTTTTGGTAGTAACTCCAGGTGAATAGGTACTTCTATACAGTTTTCAATTGAGCTAATATAAAGTGATTAGTATACGAAGTATTGTTTTAGGACAAAATTACTGTAAAAAAATCATCTGTTAGCAATTGGTTGTTTTTTACCGAAAATTCTCCCTCTATGTATACGGCATAATGATATTAACAACTATCAAATCAACTTCTTTTCTAAATAACATCAGAAAAATATCATCATTTTTCTCATTCAATTCATGGAAAATATATTCGTTTGACGACTTTTCAGTGGTTCGAAAGAGATGTTTTTCTATCAGTATGAAGGGGAGGTTATTATATGACATTAAATTTTAAAAAATATTCGCAGATTGGCGATCTCCGACACAAAAGGTGTTTTGTAGTTGATTTATCATAATAGAATATACTTACCTGCAATCTACACCTACGAATTTACTACCAACTTCCGGGATAATTGGTAAAAACACAGCTTCATCAAAATTCCTACATCCAAAATATCATAACGTTCTTCTGAATATTTTCTGAACGTGTTTTCTGATCTCCATACAGTGTGTCTATCTTTTCATGAGTCCACCTCTATATCTCTGTTATTTAGAATGCAATTCCGAGCATAGTTGAAACGTTGTTGTATATGCCAAATTCCTTCTCCAGGAAGGAGTCATTATAAATGAAAATTGTTTTCAAATTTGGATTCAACATCCCCGAAAATTCCTACGCAGGAAAAATTTTGGATTAGACTAAAAAAATAGTAAAAGAAGATTGAATATGGAGTTTTCGGGCTTTTCCAAAAGTTTTTCGTCTTAGGGGTTTTTGGTTTTGGAAAATAATTTTCGTGGAAAATTAGCCCGTAAAACAGCACGTTCCAAATATATCAGGAATTGCATTCTTTAACAACAGAGTTATAGAGGTGTATTTATGAAGAGAGGTACACACTATATATTTCCAGACAAGTATATGAATTGCATATGAAAATTTGGCCAACGTTTCGAAAATCAATCCTGTTTAATATCTCCATTTAATTTGGAAATACATGGATCTGATATTTTGGTCAATTTCGAATGCAATTTTCGAAGTTTTCAAGGATTTGAGAGATGTCAAAAAATAGTTTCTTTTTTGTGAAAGACACCCACAAAATACAGATAATTAGCAAAACTCAATTTGCTGTGAATTTTGCATAATTACCACAAATTAGTCATTGATTCAAGGCTTGACATTCGACTTGCTTCTTCTAGTCAAATATTTCGAAAACAAGCCCGCTCAACGAAGTGAAGAAAACTATAATAAAATGCCGACAATCCCCTCTGTTAGTGTTCGGGGGCACTTGTTAAAGATTTGCCGATAAAAGAGGAATAAAACGACCGCTTAGGACCCTCATCTGTCCCATAAGGGTTCGAATCCCCGCTCAAGTTATGGAGCGGAATTCAATCTGAAAACAGTAAACAGCTTTTGCGCTAGGACTTAGTTATCTGTTTTTCCAATAGGGAACATTCCTGTCGACTTTATAGCCGATGGAGTTTGTATGTATTCTCTTTTCGGAGTTGGAACAGAAATTGATATTTGTTTAGGTGCATCTGCCTTTTGCACGTGCCGCAGAAACTTGTCTGTTTCGTTGTTTTACGTATACAATGTGTTAAACCAAAATGAAAGAAATTCATTATTTCGGTTACTGTACATATTTAAAAAAAATCCCAAAACACGTGAAATTTGAATTTTAATTTGACATTCTTCAACGTAAAAATGCCACCCCTACCTTCAACCCCCTTGGAATGACATGTACAACCCCCAATTTTTTAAACGGAAAGTATAGGTTTGTGATATATCGTTTGAAAGGTCACTTCATTCTCTATTCAAAAATGTTATCGCTTTCATGACCAAACTCGCGAAAGTGCCTCTCCATTCTGCTTATTGTTCCTTGAGATATAGGTGGTAAATTAGGAAATTTATCATGAAACAGGCGAGCTACTTGTGTTCGGGTTTTTATCTCCGTAATCAATCATTTGTAAAACTGTTATTTTATGCATTTCCGTTAATCTAACCATTTGTCAGACTCGAAGTTAACGAACTTTAAACTAAAATTAAAATACTGACAACTAATGTAACATACAAGACAAGTTGACAAGGCGTTTTAAACTAACATCGCCACGGTAGGGGTAGCATTTTTCCGTTGAAGTATGTCAAATTATAACTTAAATTTGACGTGCTTCGGGATTTTTTAAAAATATGTACAGTAACCGAAGTAATGAATTGATCCATTATTACAAACTGTACATTTTCTTGATTTAAATGCCAACGTTTCGGAGACATTGTCAAGAGTTTTTCTGGAAATGTACAACACATTATATTCCAATATATATTTATTTTTGCTGTAGTCCAGAAAATGGCGATAAACGTAGCCGAAAAGTTGGCAATTACCTTATATTTTCATATTCATTTATTTTTACTGTTGTCCAGAAGATGACTATAAAAGTAGGCGAAACATTGGCATTCATCTTATAAAAAATAAGTACCTACGTGTTTTATGTCCAAATGTCAGTGAATACGTTGCAATCATTTAGCATTCAGATTGTGAAAGGGGAGGGTACTGTAACCGAAATGCATAATTATAATAACTGACCAATTAGAAACGAGAGACAAAATAAAAGAATTTAATTAAGTAATTACGATTCGTAGTCAGTGATGTTTGAAGTAGGATTCCACACCTTCGAGCCTCCAAGTTACACATTAATTAAATATATGGCTACAGAGGACCATTGTTTGCATACTGTTGCTGTAATAAATTGAAGATGTGTATTAAGGGAGCAGATAGGGCACGTTTTAATTCATGCTTTGTTTTACCAGCACTTAAGATAAATCTGAGGTTCTTCTATCAAATCATAATCAACAAAATACAGGTCCGCTGTTATTTATGGTTATTAAAAATAATTATCTAGAAATATTCATCCAATAAAGTTAAACTGTATAGTTATCTGAACTTGTATTATATCCAAAGATAAAAACATTGATTTGTTGTAGATTTGTTCGTAATTAAAAAACTGCTCCACCGATTTCAATAATTGTTCCAACTGTAGAAAGCGAGATTACTAGATAATTTTCATTTCTCATTTTTTATCATGAAAGTAGTTGACCAGAAAATAAAATATTGTGCTCATTACGAAATGAAATGTGGCGACTTATAGGGTGGAAAATGTTTTTTACGATATTTATATCTTGAAATTGGTCGAGTTTTAAGTTGTGGTTTACAGAAAAATTTGCAAACTCTTAGATGAATAAATAATTTTCATATAACCTAAAATCTTCTATAAAAATTTGAATTATCTTAGTGACCTTCATGGCATAGAAAAATGTATACCGGAAAATATAGTTATACAAAATTTTATTCCCTTAAAAAATTGAATTGAAAAATATACAAGTTTTTGCTTAGCTTTTGTTTACATTCATCACAGTAATTGAAATACATCAATTCCATTCTCTTTAAAGATTCGTTCTCATCATATGACTCCATCAAATTTCATGATTATAATAAGAACAAATTATCAAGCCGCGAATTCAATAAATTTTACTACCCGAATAGAACATATGCCTGGAAGTACAATTATTGAAGACACAATGTTTGAATATATAAACAGGTTATGTAAATGACTAAACTCGTATCTTTCAACAATGAGATTTCATTGTTGAAATCTATCGTGCCTCAATATGAGACCACAGACCGGCACCCGAGCCAGACTTACTTGATACATTAACTGTACGTCACGTATCCTCTTCAAATTCATTGAAATTGTTTCTATTCGGATTGAAATGTACAAAACATTTTTCGAATATCATATATAAATTGTTGATATTCAAAGTGGAGTCTGAATTGAAGGATTGTTGTCTCATTTTCGAGATATTATGTGAATCAGTGAAGTGTGACAATTCTTTTTTCATTTACGTCTCTTGTATTTATTCTGTTCATTTTATTGGTGAGTTTTATTCGATTTACATATTCATTTGAGTTGTCATAATATCAAAATATAATTGATTCAATGACTAGACTCTGAAAGTCAGGTATGATTCAAAAATAATTTAGGTGTTACTATTTTTGATTCATACATTTTTAATTTATACCCTTAAAGAGAAATGCAATATTTACGAGTACATTAGAAATTTTCCTCTTCAATAGTTATACTGTTATGAATCGTTTCCATCCAAGGCCACATTGTTTATTTATATTTCTTTCAGTCGCATACAAAGCGAACAAATTTGCGAATTAAGCGAATTCTTTCGGTAACTCCTATCGAAAGTCGTTATTATGTTTATTAAGCATTTATCGAGCATTAGTAGTGGCACTAATGGCGATAATTCAACTGCAAAAGTGATATTCCGAAAGCAGGATGGCTTCCATTCATAAATAAACTAAATATGACTAACGACCAATAAAAGGCGGAATATTTGTTGATCCAACTAACTGATGTAGTAAACGTTGTAAACATGCAACCGTAATGCCTGGGACATTAGGCCTTTATGGCTGCGTTTACAGGTCGTAAAAATCACTTTAACTACTCAGAAGTGTGTTACCCTTTTATTACACGTTACTTCTTCATTCATTGGGTTTTATGGCATGTCGCTTTTAGTGGCGTTTAATGGCCTTTTGAGTGGCAAGTTAGATTTACAATTCCACTGTCTTATCGATGTTAATTCGCATTTCGATGGTGTCGAGGTGTGAACCAAGATAGTACACTGAGAAAATAGTTTCTGTAAGTACGAAGTACATGAAGAAAAAAGTTTATGGTGATCAAAAAGTAGAATGATTTTAGTTCTTTTTTTCGAATTAAAGTAATGCTATATAACTATAATTGGTTATTTGTTTTATTGACGGTAACTCCTACAACTTAAGGTGTCGTCCGTGGAATTGGCGTGGTGGTAGTGCGCTCGACTCACGATCGGAAGGTCCGGAGTTCGATTCCGGCCTCGATTAGATATTTTTCTCGAGAGAATTGATCTGGTTGAAGTTGGGGTGATTCTGCAATCGTGTTAGGAATCACACGTTAAAAGGTAAGACCTCGTTAGTCCTTAGCTCGCACAAGTTTCTCAACTTCTGAGAGTTGTCGTTCGTATGGGGGCGACAGCTGATTAACGGAAAAACAGAACAGAACAGATAATGCATTCATCTAATGTCTGTCTTATATTTCGAATCATTTCAATACGCACCACATACCTCTCTTTCTTACCTACTGTAATTGTCATAGAAATTCCAAATGTATGAGTATAATTATAGTTCATTTCCATTAATCATTTATTATTTTCAATCTCACGATTTCCCTATTTTATCGGTAAATGTAATCAATATGCTACCAAAACAAATATTTGTACTGTAATAATTATAAGATTAATATATCTGCATGTTATTTTGGAGTTTTTGAATGTATTATGTTGCTGTTTTTGTAGGAATGTTTTTAGAAATATTTCATTGAACTTGTGTTTGTCATATATGTATCATTTCTATATGTATCACATACCTCTTTTACTTTCTAGCTTATTTGTATATTAGAATATCCTATTTTCAATGAAGATCTATCTATCTATAAATCCAATTTTAAACCAAAAAACACGTTTCCTTTCTTAAGCCATGGAGTATTCTCCCCGTGTGTTATGTATGGAGCCGCCATTTCTAGAGAGGTGTTATTGTTCAAGTTGAAAGGGTATATTTTCAGTAGAGATTAATTTTTGGGAAAGAAAAGTTTTGGCTTTCTACTTCTTCATCTTGATACAAAAAATTTGGGAATCTTCTAATGAAAGGAAGGAAGCAATCAATTTCAAAAATTAACCCTGTACGAAGATTTGCAGATCATGCGAAGGAGTAAATTTCAGACACAAATTGTAAGAAAAAGCCTTCTCGAAACAGTTATTTTCATATAAACATTGAATTACACGAAAGAAAGATACTTTCGAAACAAATACTTTTATATAAACGCTGAATCATACGAAAAAGACTTTTTTCCATTCCGTTTGTATTTCAAACATTCGTGAAGAAATTTAATCAGATATCATTCACATAATTCCTACACAATTGTGTAATGAACTTTCGGAAACGTTTTTTCCAAATGAATATAATCTCCAGCGATTATTGCTAATCGCTACTTTCCTGTAATACTTGTGCATCTTCATAAAAATCTAAAATGCAGTTTTGTTAAAATAAAATATTTTGAAGGCGGGTTGATTTTCTGCTCATGAGTCATCCCTCGCCTTCTAATATTTCACTGGACTCACACTAAGGCAAGTTACTTACCTTTTCTTGCAAATGGACACATGACTCATAAATTTGATGCAATTTTCATTTGTCTTCTTCTAAACGTTTTCAAATTACATTGAGAAAAAATTTGTTATCAAATGTGTTCATTAATAATCGACATTTGATGTACCGACAACACTAACGGTACTTCAATATTAACGTTGTAATTACGTATCGTAATAATACTAATATAAAATTTATTTTCGTGAGTAAATTGCATGACTGCCGTCCTAATAACATGGACATTATCCATTAATGAAAAAATAAACTGGTTTCATTTCAACATATAATCAAATATCCATCAGGTTTGTGTCCATGAAATACTGATTTTGTTTTCATTATCTGAAATGACACATTCAGGTAATGTTTAATTTTTCAAATGAGTAGTATTCAAATACAATTATTCTCGAAGTTACCAAAAACTTTGAATGACTACTGTTAACTTGTACCTAACTTTTTGAAAGCCACACACTGTTTTGGTCTCATCGCTATATTCCTTATATATTCCACACTTTCTTTTTCATAGAGGAGTATGATCGCTGCGCAAAACCGTTTATAAATTTCAGATATGCAGGATGTTTCGTATAAGTATGACCGTCCTCAGATGTTATTTAAATGAAATTCATCATACATTATTTTATAGAATATTTGAATATCAATTCATTATTAATTTTTCCAATACAGGCTGATTGTTTCCGAATCATACCACATTTTTCCTAAAAATGGGGGATTTTCAGAAATGCTAGTTTTGGAGGATATTATAGGAATATAATCATCGCATCTTATCTCATTAGTGCAAAAATCCCATTATTGAAGATGAAATATTCAGTGTCTGCAAGAATATGAAGTAAATGGACACTTTCATAATGTGGCACAAATATTTTTAACTGTTCTTTGATGTCTTTCTATGATGACAATGCTTCTCTATTGAACGAAAATTATTCTGTTTTCAACCTTGCGTCTGTCAGGAAAACTTCTTCGGAATGAGAGTCGTACTCTCCTACTATGAAACTAACTACTTTCTCAAAAAAATGATGAAGTTATAACTATTAAATTTTTATGCACTTGACACCATGACTCAAAAGAGCAAAGTTCCATGATATGAAATTGTCATGCATTGAAACAAATCTGTGGAAATACAATCTGAAAGGCACAAAAGCGCCCGAATTATATAATATATTATGAAGCTTGTCAAATCTAGGAAGAGACTTGAGAATTCTCACAACCTGCTCGTTATTTGTACCATATCAAAATTCAGAAAGCTCTTTCTATATTTGAGGAGCTGTATTAACTGGTAATGAATATCGACAACTCGACCAGTTCCATTAAAACTTGTGCATTGTTCGTAGAGTAACCAAATGATAGAAGTAATGATATCTGTTTCCCAATCACAACACTAGAAAGTTTAATTGATCCAAAAAAAAGTTATTACGCCAGTCATTTCAGTCAAAATTGGGTAAGTATCTCGAAATTTGAGATACTCAGCTATGAACTCATATAAACTTGTATTTGAACATCCTTGAAGTTGCCTCAAAACCTTCATATGGTAAGGTGTACGCGACATATTAAATCGTTTTTTTTTTATAAATGGTTGTACCACTCTCGCAAGAAAAATTCTTATCAAATCGAAGTTACAATAAAAATAATTGAAAAATTACTATCAAATAGGCTAGAGATGATGCAGATGTACCCATTACTGAAACAGGAATTGAGAAATCAAAACCTGAAAAAACTGTAGTTATAACAGGAGAAGATATTGACTTACTTGTCATTCCAATTGGGTGTAAACTGTCTTGTCAACAAATTTATTTTTAAAGTCGGCAAGGGAAATGTGAAAACAAAAAACAAAAGAATAAAGACACGCCTGAAGAAGCCAATGTTCAGTGAACATTTCATAATATTTTTTCAATGATAAGTATTCTCTGTCAAACAAACACCATTTGTTTCCGCATGCATTGAGTGACTTTGATACAACTTCTGCGATTTTTTAAAAAGGAAAAAAACGTTTCCAAAAGCATTTGAGAAACTGTCAAACTTGGATCAACTTGCAGCAGCATTTGAAGAAGGAAACTGTCCGGTTCAAAGATTAATTGGGAATGGAAGGTGTGATAACTTGAAATTCATATTTTTATTCATTTATAATTTGGAAAGTGAATGAAACAACGGTTCCTTTAGAATCCCAATTCACAATGTTTTATTTTCATGGAGTCGAAACAAATGGAGGCATCGCGCAACTTTTTATAAAGATATCAATAGTGTGTTTGTGTTCTTTGTAGTAATAAGAACCAACGAGAATCAGACAGTACATTTCCAATACATATACAGTATGATATAAATAATGTTGGCAGTTTTTAATGCTCCAACATCTGTGGACAGTCTCGATCATCTTAGTTATGCACAATACTTCAATTCTACAGAAATGAATGAACCTGCGAAATTATCAGATATTCCAGCAACAAGTGCAGCAGCTCACCAACATTTCAATCGTGTTCATTATCAGGTTCAAAATTGGTTAGGGCATGATTTGGAACTCCAAGAATGGGGTTGGACTAAGCGTAATGAATTCCTGGAACCTATCCCGACAGTTTTAGCACCCGGTCCAGGGAAATTGCTCGACACAAAATTCTGCAACTTCAAGAATGGTTATGGTTTTATGCGGGTACAGAAAATCAAGGTTGCAGTGCTTTTTTAGCTCGTGGCCAGTGTAATGGACAAGCTTGTCTCACTGCTTCACCATATCAGAGCGATGTCTATGAAGACAGAACCTGTGACTCCGAAATCATGGAAGACCTGGAGACAAATGTCGTTGAAGACGATAGAGAGGAGATAATTGAAAGTAATTTAAACTGCAAGTTGTAGTTCTCATGATTTCTATTCAATATTTTTAATTTCCACAATCGAAAATTGTTGTTCTAAAATTGTTCGTTCAGTTAACCAGCT
>WOGR01006141.1:0-13285 GCA_015342045.1 Leptinotarsa lineolata | reverse complement strand
ATTGTTCATTTGAAGGGCTTATATTTTATTAGGAGTGATTAATTTTTTTGGAAAAAAGTTTTTGGCTTTCTACTACTCCATCTTGATACAAAAATGTGGGAATCTTCCAAAGAAAGGAAGGAAGCAATCATTTCTAGAAATGAAATAACACTAAACAAAGATGTGTACATCATTCAAAGAAGTAACTTTTAGACACAAAATAGAAGAAAAAGGCCTTCTGAAATAGCTACTTTCATGTAAACATTGAATTACATGAAAGTTACTTCTTTGAATGATCTACACATCTATGTTCAGACTTACTTCTTTTTAAAATGATCGCTTTCTTCCTTTCTTTGGAAGATTTCCACATTTTTTGTATCAAGATGGAATAGTAGAAAGCCAAAAACTTTGTTTCTCAAAAAATAATCACTCCTAATAAAATATAACCCCTTCAATTGAAGAATTATGATCGATTTGGTACGATATTAGTGAAGGCGACCTATTCAAACAAAAAATTATACGTTGCGAAGAATAAAAACTCAAAGTCGTCTCCACAATTTAATGTCACCATCAGATGTTAGAACATCAACCATCAACCATCAATCAGAATCAGTACATGTTTCGAACCTATATGGGTTCATCATCAGCTAGCATATAAAATTATGAAGAAGAAACTATTTCATTTTATAACGGAGAAAAGAAAATCAATTCATATTACTAATGAAACAAGTAGTCACGATGACATAATAATAATAATGAAAAAATATTTTTTTATATAGTAGAAAAGGGAGAAATTCATAACATCATATTTTTCTTCTTTCTACTATATAAAAAATATTTTTTCATTATTAATATGTCATTGTGACTACATGTTCCATTAGTAATATGATTTAGTTTTTTGTCCGTTATAAAATAAAATATTTTCTTCTCCATAATTTGAAATATTAGCTGATGATGAACCTATATAGGTTCGAAACATGTACTGATTCTGATTGATGGTTTTACCGTTCTAACATCTGAAGGTGACATTAAATTGTGGAGACGACTTTGGGTTTTTATTCTTCGCAAATCTACTGCACGCCACTCTGAGATATAATGGACTTCTACCAGAGGAAAAAGCTATACGTTGCCATATGTACGGAGATATTTTAAAATATTTCGCATCAATGAATGTTTGATGCTGAAAATAGATTTAGGAGAGACAAATCTGCCGTACAAAGTGAGAAAGAAGTATTTCTAAAGTTTGAGGTTTTGAGGAAAGCTATTTGTTCAAAATGGTTTTTTAGATATTACTTCTATAGATTTGATACAACATGGCCTTGGAACTAATCTTTAGTCATTTGCTCCTGCAATTTCCAATCTAATTGGAAATTGCAGGAACAAATGAAGCAGACGTACAATTGACTATGTGAAAAACATGCATTTTCCATGTTATCTATTTCGTCTGGTAGAATTTTTTCGATTGAACATATAAGAATATTTGTTGCAGTTGCCTAGCACCGCGACGTGTATGCACAATATCGCGTTTTTCCAGGTTTTTAACAACATTCGCGATGTTCCAAATCGTAATTGCATTACAGCTTTTTCGGGAAAGGGTCCAGTTTTTATTCAGTGCTGTGCAGTTGTCGGTCCAAAAAAATACGTGCTTTGTATCGTTATTTAGCGTTTTCAGTACATTGTTAATTGCTGATACAATTTCTGGTCCATTTTGTCTCCTAATACCTTCATGCCAAAGTGCACATTCATTTTCCTTTGCTGCTTTTACTAGACTGGACGCCATATTTCCTGATCACTCAATCTGACTTTACTCTTCAAACTATAGTCAATAGTGAATGATTTGTCCAAACTTGCATGAAACAATGTGAAACTCTTCAACCCACCCCACTTTTCGCTAATATTTTGGAAATCGTGGGAGACAAATCACTGCAATCGTTCAACTGAAGTAACTTGTTTTTTGGTTTGAATTTCATAATACCTAACATAGAGTTAATAAATTTACTTTTTTTAACTTGGGAAAGTATCAATTCTCCAAAAATAACTCGATTAGATTTATTTATACTAAGGTAAATAAGAGGCAAGAATAGGATAAGATAAAAATATGCATGTAAGAAGATTTACTACAATAATTTTCGTACAGAAGTAGAGATGCTAGAATTGTATTGTAAATAACTTGGTAACGTAACATCACTAAACTAGCGAAATTAGTGGAGACATGAAGTATCAAAAAAGAAGACAAAATATGTATAAAGAGCAACAATCAAGTAAGTCAAGTTGCTTGAATCTGTATTCTTACGGCAGAAATGCTTGATAGTTTTTTGTCTAGGCAGAAATATTTATATATTCATCAAGAAGTAGAGTGGATTAGATTCAGATGAATATATTACATCAATTCTTCCATTCTTATAGTACGTGGGCATACTTGAAGACAGGCTCTAAATCGAATCAACTAAATGAACAATTCGTTTAGGTCAGTCTCCACTCACCTACACTGTAGGTTAATGGACTGACACCTATCAGGGGAGTAGTTGTTTTCTGATAGGTTATCTCATTGAAAATATGCACTAGCTGCACAGGATCTTTGAGAGGGAGACTCTGGAGTAGAACTACCTCGATTCCATCAAGCTATGGAGTTTTGTTATTTCCTAGAAGCTTGATGGTCACTACAATTTCATTGTAGCTAGTAAACCACTCCAATGAGGTCTGATTTGTCATGGCCGGATTAGGTCTATACCTGATCATGTCGCCTGAGCCTGATGGCATTCTTATGCTTAATATAGTCGTTGGGTTTTACTCGATAGACCCCAGCAAAATACTCCCCGAACATCTCAGCCTTTTTGTGGTCTATCACCGCGCGTATTTCATTCTTCTGTATCTGGCTCCGAAATGGTTATACAGCTTTTTAGCCATCCTCAACACATAGTGATCATAACACTGAGACTTTCGAGCTCACCATGCCACCTTTTATTGGTAAACTCGGCCTCAAGGCTCAGCATGTAGTCCTTGTAGCGAGGGTCTTGTGTTCTAAAGTTACATTTCGAAGTCTCAGTAACGAACGATTGGACAGCTACTTGACAACGTTTATTCAATTTTGGGTCTACAATTCAGTTTACAATAATAATATATAATATAGTAGGAGCACTGTTATAGGCTTATGCCTCTTCAGGGTTCGGGTTTGAATGTTCATTTTCTTTTTTTCTTGGTTTTTGAAGTGTTGTTTTTAACTATATCATTGGGGGTGTCCTAGTTCATGGCAGTGGTCGTCTTTTTGGGTGTTCTGATTTGGGTGATGCTGGAAGTGAGGTGGGAGCGTGGTGAGTCGGGAAGGTGTGGTTTTGTTCTTCCGAGGTGTGATCTGCTGCTACCTGATGGACAATGGGTATTCCTCAAGGACGTCCAAGATTTGCACCGTGGGATCTTTCATATTCCCCAGGAGTCTGGCTGGGGGGAATGGTAGCTTTTTCTTCGGTATCCTTTTGGCGCCACCGCGGGGTCTCCAGGAAGTCATCAGGGAATCGATGGCCGCGGTATTCTGGCTTCTCATTGTTCTAGCCGCATATTTGCCTCAGAGTTATCTATATGATGTAAGAGAGTCTTACCGCAGCATTTACCTAGCTTGCCCCTCAGCGCTTTCAAGAGATTAGCTCTTTTTCTGACTTTGCCAAAAGTTCCTTTCAAATCGGAGCCCCAATTGAGCGTGCACGTGAAAGTGACTCCCAAATAGGTCACCGAGTCCTGTAGATGGAAGTTCTCTCCCATCAGCCTGAGATTCAAGTCGTTGGTATTGAGTTTGGGACGTTTAGTGGTGTTCTGATGTCTAAATAAAATGGTTTGGGTTTTTTGAGGGTTTATTTTGATACACCACTCATTGCACCACCGCTCAAAGTGACTTATCATAGTTTGAGTTCGTGTTTGGAGTATACGGGTGCTAGTAACAGGTCCGCATATTGTAGAATTTTTTGAGAAGAGGGAGAGTCGTGCATATAGATTAGGAATAGGCTTGGGGCTAGGACTGAACCCTGGGGAACTCCAGCTTTGTTGTGCACAACATGTGCTATTGTTTGTGCTGATGGATATCCACCAGTTAAACTAGTAAAAACTACAAGAACTACATGATTAAAGGAGCACCCCCTGGTACTTTGGGTTTGGTCATACCAAGTGGATGGATGAATTCAGAATTATTCTCTGAAGTAATGAAACATTTCATAAAAGGTAGTTCCTCTTCGATGGATAATCCATCGCTATTGATATTAGACAACCATGAGACGCATTTGTCAGTAGAGTCTTTGAATATTGCCAAATCAAAAGGAGTTACAATACTCACTTTACCGCCTCATTCGTCTCATAAAATACAGCCTTTAGATATTGCATTATTCAAGCCATTCAAAACATTTTATAAGAGTGCCATGGATTCTTGGATGATGAGAAATCCCGGCCAACCAGTATCAATTTATGAAGTGGGAAGTTTGATCGGTGAAGCATATCTAAAAACTATGACTTTTGACAAAACGATTTTTACAGAAATCGACTTTTCACTGATCGCCCACAATCTGAGGAAATTGATTCTACCGCTATTGCGGCGACAACATGTCTATAGATATGGATCCCGATTGTTCAGAAAAAGAAAACATCGCCCCTCAAGAAAATTCATCAGTAAATGAATCATCAAAAAAAGATCACAGAAAATTCATAGATTCGACCGAATTCCGCCCACCTTTCAAACCAAAACCAAGAAAAAATGTGAAGAAGAACAGGAAAAGGGGTAGAAGTATGTTAGCAACAGATACTCCAGAAAAGGAACAGATTGAAGATGAGAAACAATCAAAGAAGCGACAAATTGAAACAAAAATTGCATGCGCTAACAAAAAGGGGAAAAAAGTTGTAAGGAAAGTTTTACAGGAAAGTTCTACTTCTGAATCTGATACTTCCATGATTTTGGAAAGTGATGATGCTCTAACAGATTAATTTGATGAGAATTCAGATGAAGATACTAATCAGTTAGGGAATCTCACCAAAGATCCTGTCGAAGGAGAATTTGTTCTGGTTGAGTTTAGTGGTAAAAAAGATAAAATTTACTATTCAGCTAAAATTTTAGCTGTCCAAGAAGGTGATTATGATGTTAGTTTCTTGAGAAAAAATCTCCAACACAATATGTGTTCTCCATTTCTGACAATCCCGATCCACAGTATCAAAATCGGATGTCAAAATTATTCTACAAAAACCATTGGACCATAGTTCCACTTCCAGGTGCAACAATTCCTTCTACTCTTTCAACATAGACTTCTCCGGTCTTAATATACGCTAGCTCTCGGAATTTAATTTGCCTCGTCTCTTTTTTATATTTTCCAAATGTGGTAGTCAATTGTTTCCGAAATATTACTTCAAGGAGGCCCTTCTCAATTTTGATTCGAAATAATATTCAGTTTTTGTTTCCACTTTTTGAAAAGTTTATTTTTGATAGTATATATTTAGTACTTGCCTCGAGTACGTACATCAAAAGTCTTCTTTTTTACCTTGTATGTGAAGTTATGAAAAAACAATAAACTTTTTTGGAGTAATTTATCGTTTCATTTGAGATATGAACTATGATTCACTGTGCACTGGATGGTGATTCACTGTATCCACATCATCGTACACAGTAAACCATATGTCATGTGTTTAAAAAGTAAAATAAAAAATGTATTGAAAAATTCAATGAGTTCACAAATGATCATAGATATAAAGTGTCGAAACTCAGGACACTTCATCCGATATTTTTTCTACGGTATTTTCATGAAAATAAATAAGCACTGACACTTCAGATGAATACTGGTTCACTGATGGACAGTTCACCCTACTCGAGGATGAGAGTGAGTGATTTAGGCAAACATTTTTTTTCAAAATTTGTAGTATACTATTAGTTATCCAGTTAAATACAACAAAACGAAATGTGGATGAGAATTCAGAGTTTCGTCTAGCTAACGCTTGAATCGTGATACAAAAACTAAACGATCATTACCCATTGATGCCAAATATGGGTTTTGTATAATGCGTGAGACCTAATGGGACTCTTATCGCAATTATTGACTTTTGAGGGTTATTGCTTTTCGAATGGAAACGGCAACTAGTTAATGGAGAAATCAATAATTTCTCATGTTGATAGAACGAAATTCGTTTAAGCTTTTTCAAGTAGTTTCACAGTTCCTTCTTCAGCTGTATCTGGTACATCGAAACTTATTCTCAAAAATTCAAAACCAATTTTCAGTTTCATTCCCATTCAAAAGGATCAAAAATATAATTATAATAATAACAATAATAATAATAATAATAATAATAATAATGATAATAATAATGATATCCCCCTTCTCTGCATGGTCCGCGACCATGAGAGAGCAAGAATTGAAGCATTCATTTTTAGGGCAGCTGACCAGCGCACACTACGGTGAAAAAATAATAATAATGTTTATTCGTACTCTTACATCACATATGTCCATTCTACCAATCAGAAAATGAAAAAAAAACCACAAGGAAATGAATCGGCGCGTGGCATGAAATCTTTGTCCAAACATTAAACGTGAACAATCATCTGAAAACGAATATTGTCCAGTATGTAAATCTAAACAATCAAATGATGAACCCAATGGAATCTTTATTCAAACATCTAACAATAATATCATTTGAATACAAATATTCTCTAATTTTGTTCAAATATGAAAATATATAAATCTAAAATTTATTAATACTAGAAGATTCAATTCAAACCAAAACAATTTGAAGTGAAATAGGATTGTGAAAGCTTTAGTCAACTCACATTTCTAAAATATCAAATTCTATATCAGATTAAGGGAAAATTTTGGCACTAAAATCACATTAGAATAATTACATCAGAATGATTACATCTGCAGACTATATTATGAGCAACACCTCATGCAAGTCTTTTGCTTGTAGCTATGAAACTTTCTAGTGTTTCTAACGGAATAGTGAACAGCCAAGTTCTGACCTTTTTCTTGAACATTTCGTATGAGTTCATCGTTTTGAGTTCGGACGATAGCTCATCAAAAAGTTTTGGTCCTGAAAAAGTGTAACATTTCTGTCCTTCCGTTTTTTTGTTCTGGGCATCACAGTGTTAGTTTCATACCTTGTGTTGTAATGGTGCTGAATAAATACCAACGACGATTTATGTCTATACTGCCTCAAGAGGGTCGCAAAAACAAATATCTGACTTACATTCATTATCGTCGTTTCTTGATACAGGCTACAGGACAGATATTCTCGCGGTTATTTATATATCATTTTAAGAATGAACTTTTGATATTTCTGTAGATTATTGATAAGTGTTTTTGAGGCTCCTCCCCATGCAATTACTCCATGCCGAAGGTCATGGAGATCTGGTCAAATCCTTGTCATGCCATAATAGCCTCTAAGCATGAGAGTATAGAGACTATTATTCCTTATATAGCTAGTGGTTAAAAGCACGCGGGATTATATTCACAATTTTCAACTTGGGTGTATTTCTTGTTTAACTGAAATATATTTTCAATTGTATTATCGCTAGGAATGATGGCGGTGATGAACTGTACCCTCTTTTCGAATTTCAAATTTCCTACCCCACAAACAACTGAATGGCGCCGTTGTTACTTAGTATATCAGGCATGTCACCCATTAGGCATTTCCTCCAAAATCGTCACACGGGATATCTCCAGAATAAAAAAAATATATTCCAATTCTGCAAACTGTAGTTAGTTAACAAAAATGATGACTTCAAAGTGACATAACAGTCAATTCAAAGTTTTTGATATCAAAGATGTGTTGCGGCTCCAAATGAATTTTTTTATCGCAGTTACTTTCGAATATAGATTTGAGATTCTTCCGTAAAGCGTGCCGTTTTGAAGGATTCCAAGAAAAAAATTTTCGAAAATTTGAACTAGGTGTTGACGAAAACGGTTTTCAAATTGATACAGAAAATCCGTTCATGGAATAATTGATTAACATTTTTTCAGTTTTCAAAATACAATATTTTCGAATTGCTGAAAAAAAAATAGTTTGAATTTTTGTATTTCAACACCCTGTAATTCAACAAAGGTTCATTTTTTCCATGTTTTTTGAATTCGCGTTAATGATCTTCTGTATCAATTTGAAAACCGTTTTCGTCGAAACCTGATTTAAATTTTCGGAAAAATATTTCTTGGAATCTCTTGCTGTGACTCACTTTCAATTTTTGAAGATATACTGGTGGATAGAGGCTTATTGATAAGTCAAAAGTATTTCAAATTTACTCCATGTCTTGGTTCTCCATAATCAAAATTAAGGAAGTATCACCATAAAACATAGCAAAGCAGTTAACATAATCACATTTCATATATAAAATCCCAAAATACGCATGTATACGCAAACTGTCAGACTAGCATACACCCTCAGAAACGGTCACTTCACTGAAATTACAGTCTCATATAATTCACAAGACCCCATGTTATGATTGTGATGCTGTCTACATAGGACAGACAAAACGGTATCTATAAGAACGCATTACAGAACACGAAAGATAAACACTACTTCACAATTTAATACTAAAGGAATATAAAAATTAATTAGCATAACACACCTTTCCCATCAGTTAAATTTTGATAACACTCGTAAATCTTTTATAAAAAAATATAGAAATAAAAAAAATCTGAATATCTCTTACTGAGGCCTATGATTCGAAATTTCTTCATCCTTTGTCATTCCAGCTTTGCAATTTATATGCAGATACAAAATTCACCAGTCCACTCACAACAGCAGGACACTAGATGAATGAAACACATGTTTGTGGAAGTTATGCAATGTATATTTTTTCTGACGAAGGTAACTGTTATCAAATGAATTCAACAAGTTTCGGTATCACCAAAATTTTTAATTACCAAATTTATTAAATATCAATTTTATGTTTTATATACACACCATTTCCATAATATGTATACTTTCAGCACCTATGAATATGGTTCAAGAAAAAACAGAAATGTTACGTCAAATTAAATTACTTTTGATTCACCATTGACCCACCAGTACATCCTGGAAAATTTCTTGGAATCCTAATAATCTCTAAAATGGTCAGCTTCACAAAAAGCTTGAATGGTCAAAACTATTTCAAATTCCTTACTCTATCAAATACACCCTGTTTCAAAGTTATTTTCATTTCTGATTTCAAACTGAAAAAATACCAGAATGGATAATTCATTCTGCCTTGTATTCAATACTTCTCGGTATGGTAAAAAAAATAATACAAAAACTCACCCACTCCTAAATTCTCATTACCATAACTATCCACCAAGAATAAAGTCATCAAAATCACAAGTATCAAAAACATCATTTGCGCCGTTTTCGATTAACCGAGCAGAAATATCCAACTAAGGATTTTCCATATTGAAGCAAAAAGAAACTTTGACAATGATAATGTATTTCATCACGTGATATTAAATAATAAATGAAGTCATCAAAGTGTGTCTATATTCAAAACAACTCTATTTCAGAATAAGTTAGAGTTCATTCTCCAGAACATTCAGTACGAAAATTAGATTCCAATAAATTCTACTCAGCGTGACTTATTCCTGTTCAAATTACAAGTTACCTCTTGTAATTCATTTCGCTGGCATGTACTCGTAGATTTCGTGAATAATTGAACACTGGCCGATTGGTTAAGGTATATACGATACACAAGAATGATTATTGATTTATAGCTGTTATTGACGTCGAAAGGAAATATTTCAAACTAGGGATAATTTTTCATTGAGTATGGACTATTTCATCCGTTAACAGTTGAATGCTTTTGTCGTTTTTCCACATATCAGAAGTGTTTTTCGATGAATGTTTTATTAACCAATTATGCGTCACCAGGAGATGATGGCGTCATCAAACTTTTAGATACTGATAACTTTAACAAGCATTGTTTTTCTAAGCTATTTCATAAAGTTTGCTAGAGCAAATATTTTGAAAATTATCTAAATCTCTTCATTTCTTATTTGGTATAATACTGGTGAAATCTATTTACATATGTACAAAATCATTCTCCCACATGCGGGAGTCAGGGGAGGAAAGGAAGAAGGATAGGTATAGAAAAAGGGGGGAATGACAGGAGGATGACTCTAATGTCGAGCCCAGGAAGACGACAAAAGACACTTCACCATACAGTCTCACAATTGGACAGTGGGAGGTGCCCCCTATGGTGTTGGCGGGTGGCTCTCCACTCAACAGAGTTTCACTTCGACCTCCGTCTATGACATCTCTCTTCCTGCCGAAGCTTACGCGTGGGTTCTCCTTGTGTTGCGATTTCGATATTCCAGTTTCATTTTAGTCTATGCAAGCTAATGTCAAACATCCCTTACATGCAGCCACTGCCGCTGTTATGGGCAGGACACTGCCCGATGTGCTGCCCATAAAAATTCCACAGCAGCCTTTGTAGCAAGTGTAGCAAGTGACTGTTCACATACAGCTACCGCACCGACCGGATTATTCTCCAATCTCCAGCAATAATGGAGGATTTAGAAATTGCCTCAGCGACGGCGCTTTGTGTTTTGTTCGTAAAATTATAATAATGTTCTAAAAACAAATGTGACAGAAAAAACTTCAATTTCGAAAGATGGATGACAGCGATCCATCGCAACAGAACATTCTAAGTTTTTTATTTCGTAAACAAACCGAACATCGACTAAAACATGTTTTTTACAGAGAAAGTATGACAAACTTTTTTCAACGAACTAATTTGCGAGGAATTCAGAGAATTTTTTATCTTTTGCAGAATGTCACGCATAGACTTTGAATTTTTGCTTTATAAAATTGAGCCTATGATAAAAAAATAAAGTAGGAATTCCAATGCCACCGAAAATACGCTTGGCAATAACATTACGATATCTGGCCACTGGGGATAGTTACCATTATTTATTTGAAGTTTCAGCACCAGCAATTTCGTTCATTGTATCTGAAGTGTTTTGCTAAGAAATCGATATTGTTTTAAAGGTTCAAATTAAGGTAAGCAATAAACATATACATATTATTCAGGAATTTTTTATTTTATTTAACCAATAGTTCTCTATTTGTGAAAATCATTTTCGGTCATGACGTCAGTAAAAGCACTGTCTATAATACTCCTTGCTGTAGGTGCTAGGTTAGGTTCTAAATGGAAAGCAGAACGTAACTTTATGCAGGAGAAGGATGGGGTTTGTATGCAGTAATGCGAGGATTTTTTGCACTTTAGGTTGTAGTATTTGGATATTGAGAGAAGATAGTTAGGGAGTGGGTGCATAGGATGGAGTTCTTTGATAATGATTCGAATCTACAGGGGGAAGTTGAGAATGTTGTGAATAGATAAAAGTTTGAGAATGTGAGGGGATACGCAGAAAAAGGTTGAGACAGCGTCGTTGTTGTTTTTGTTGTCGAATGTGAAAAACATCCATGTCGTATTGTCATAGTCCTTCAAATACACAACGCATGTATGTATATCCAACTCGTGAAATTTCGCAGTTAGATAGTCATATTTTTGACATCCTGGCACATGAACGATATCGATACCTTGTAGATTTTTCATAAGGATGGCATCCAGTTGATTATATTCCACAAAGCCAGAGGTATACATCAATCCGTGAACCTTTCGCTGCAAGTAACAGGCGGTACGGCGATCTTCTTTACTCAAACAGGAAAATGGTTTGTTTGGCAACAGTAAAAAGTTACTACATTGAATTCCAATCCTAGAAGCTATATCCTCAGGATGGATTTGTTGCTCGATGATGAAACCTTGAATATCTACAACAGCTATTCTCATGTTGACTCTGCGATTGATACGAAAGCAAAATCACATGTTCAGTTCCATTTCTTAATAATTTCACTGAGTGGAAGGTTTTCAATGACAATTTTGTGGAAATCCCTCAGGTGCTTCGATTTCGAGTTTTACATCAACACTGGAACTTCTGATGCTCCCATCCCTCCTGGAAAAATCGATGACAAAGAGAGATTTCTGTGTTGAGTCGATGGGAGTGAAAAGAGGGTTATGTTGATTGGTCATTTTGTAGCTGATATCAAATCATGCGTAGTTGAAATAGGCCTGCAAAAAATTGATTCTCGCAAAATTCAGATGCACATTTTATTTGGAGTAATTGTCACTGCTTAGTCAACGTTATATCGGTAATATTCAAATGATCGAATATTATTGAATCATGATTGGGTTTGGTTTATTCATGATCTTTTTGGAAACATACAATCAAATAGCGGGGGCTTTCGAGAAACGAGAAAGTCTTGACGGACCATGAGAATAGAAGTATCAGCTTGGATAGCTTTCAAAATTTGTAATTTTATTTGATCATGGGAAAAGATTCGTTTGAATATTTCCAATGTTCTGCCTAGCTTCCGTCCTTGTTGTTACTGTACCAGCAGTCTCATCTATTTTCAAACAGTTGCTATCATCTCTAGCTCGTACAAATCGGATGGTGTGTTCACCATAAGAAACACACTGATTATCATTGAAAATATTCAAGAAATATTCAAAGGGTAGGAGCATGTTGAATGCTAAAGATGTAGTTTGAATGACGTCTTGGCTGTTGGAATATTTCCATCCTGAGATTGCAAAGTGTTTGATATCTTCAGTAGCAGATTACAGCCGTTTCTCGGCCTCCCCCTCACCACTATGTGTGTGTGTGTGTGTGTGTGTGTGTGTGTGTGTGTGTGTGTTCAGTATTCAAGATACTCTTGTTGTAATCTTCAATTGTGAGAGTCCCCAGCCAGATGTTAATAATGTGTGATTGTCCAAATGATATCATGATTTTCATTGAAGATGTTATCCTGGGTTTTCTAACAACAGCCACTTGTTCACCACTCATTTCGTAACGAATTTCATCAAAGAGGAATGCGTTTGCATTATTCGAGAGATAGCATGTTTTCGCTACGTCTTTGGGAACGAATTCACCTTTTATATAAATGGAGCTCTCGACAATATCTAGTATAACATTCTAATTATTGATTGCAATTCTTTCTTTTCGAGCACCTTTGTTATTTCCTTACTTTCAATTCAATCGATTCAATCGATTCCACAGACAGGCGTTATGTGCTAACTGTTTAGCATACACTTGTGGAATGAGCTTTTTTTTATGCACACTTTTGTTTCCAATTGACGACCTTCTGGACTGACAGGCATATATATAATATTGTGTGGTTCTTAAGTAAGATTGTATCCAGGTTCAACATCAATATGAAATGAGAAAAGAATGAGGGATTCTTCACCATTTATATAAGAACCAGATATTATATTGCAATCTAAGCGGATAAGTCTCACAGTTGTAATATTTATTGGTAATGAGGATTCATG
>WOGR01006140.1:0-13286 GCA_015342045.1 Leptinotarsa lineolata | reverse complement strand
AGTATTTGAGAGATATCCATCGACGGCCACTTGCAGAGAACGTTCTTTCAGGAAACTTGAGAGCCATACACAAAAATGATCCGACAAGCCATAGCATTGAAGTTTGGCTAGCAAACCCTCATGCCACACACGGTCAAAGGTCTTAGAAATATCAGGCGCAACAGCTCTTGAATCTCCATGATTCTCGATTTCGTCATTCTGAATATGGGTAACATACGATAGGTACCTTCCAAATATTTGAGTGAAAAAATCTAAATTTTGAGTCCAGATCAGTGTGATACCTGTTATCTCTTGAGAAATCTGTTGAAATCTGTATCACTTCCAACTTTCCCCCGCAATTTTATCTCTCTACTTTGAAGTTGTGAATTGAACCTCATCTCGCTGAAATATTCAGGATACACTGCCTGTGACTAAGTTGCCTATATAGACGTGATAACTCGTTCATTAAAAGGTTCCTTATCAGGAAGGAAGAGACCCCTACGAGGACAGCACCTGCAACCTGAAACAATAACTTTCCTTCCATGTTGATGGTATATACCAGTCTTCCTCTCAACATGCACTCCATAAATTCGTTGGCAACCCAAATTATGTCATGAAGAATATGAATTTCAACAAAGAATCTGTACAAACTGGTACAGTGGACAAGATATTTGGAGTTGCCTATCCGGGAACTTTGAGACTTAGACAAATTGGACAACAAGAACGAGTAAAGAGGCTCCCAAGCACTATAAAAAACAGTATGCAATCTATCTACCTTGAGATTGTATCGCCAATATCAAATATGCGGATATTGGTCCCGGTGATCTGTCAGCCACTGTCACATCTCTAATAATCAAATAGTCTCTCTCACGGTATCAATATGAATGTCGTACTTGTACTTTCCGTAATTGTAGTTCATTCAGTTCCAAAGAGTAAGGGGAAAAAAGTTTCCTCTATCGTGCAGCTCCATTCATTGATGCAAGGCTAAGCACCCTGGAAGGTTACCTAGAAGCTCCATTGGTAATACATGATACGACCTAAGCACTAATAATCCTTCAGCACAGGTCGCCCGCTAAATTTTATCCGCTTTCTAATTGCCTAGAAACACACAGTATTAGTACGTAATGAAATATTGAGGTCATCGTTAAATTCTCACGGTGCATACTCATTTGAAAGTTAGGTTCAAAATGTGACTGTGAAAGGCCAGTTCGAGAGTTCATATCATCATGAATTGACAAAACAGAAAATTCTAGCAAAGAATTTCTATTTTATCGTTTCACACGATATTCACATTATTTTTGAGATTATAGGTTTGTATTTCGACACATTTCCAAATTTTTAGATTTAAAACACTCTAAACATAAAACAACTAGTTTGGGAAATATCTATATGAAATATATTCGATATTCCGTGAACAGATTTTCAATGAAAGAGATCACATCCCCTTATTTTATTCCATCCATGACACAGTCGGTATGTTCTAGGTCTATTAATATTTTTGTTTTGTGAGAACCATCAGCAGGTGATTATTCTATAAAATGCTCATATATAGTAAAATAATCAATTCATTAACTTTATCCAATTGCCATATTCACCTTATAGTAATGGTTATTTCTGGTTATTGGCAAATCCAAATAAGGACTTTGATTAAATTGAAAGGGGTATATTTTTGGAAGAGATTGATTTTTGGTTGAAATTGTCTCTGTATTTTATAGTCTTTGGAAGATTCACATATTTTTTTGTATGAAGATGGAGAAGTAGAAAGCCAAAACCGTTCTTGTCCTCAAGAAGACTTTGATTACTTTCATCGCATACATGCGAATTTAAAATATTAAAAATCATACTCATTTCCTCTCATCTCTTAGAAGCTTTTAATGATTGAAATGATGCAAAGAAAAAAATCTTTATTGCCACTCAATACCTGTTCAATAATATATCGTATTTCTTTTTTTGAAAAAGTACGTGATAGTAGCCAATAAATAAATTATCATTTCAAAATTGATTTTATTATTTGATTTAGGAGTATCACTGAAAAAATGGTACTTCAATCATTAGCAATTGCGTCACAGACCTTTTCAAATATTTAGTTGAACAAAAAACCTATAAAGGCAGTTAGTCCATCAGTATCTAATATATTTGCCTTCAGAAGTAAACTGGGTATACCTCTGGCGCAAAACAAGAACAATCATAGGCATGCTTTGTTTCTATTGGTCGAGGTGATAGCCTAATTCAAGTATTGATGATCAAGATTTTATTTATGTTGATTACCTTCTTCTTTCGGTTGAAGTTGTCTCTGTGGAAAAATACCTCTGAGTTGTGTTGAGTATCTGGATCTCTTCAACTGAATTTGACTTCGCTACAGTTATTCCCAAATAACGAATGTATCATCAACGTAGCACAGCCAACAATGAGGCAGATGAATCGACGTTTTTCATGAAAAAAAAATTCTACCACGGGATTTAACGGGCTACCCAATACGGTGTCATCCGTTTGTTCAAAGAAAGCTTCGTCCCACTGGAAGTACGTCGATGTTAAATAATAAGTGAATGAGGCAGTAATGTCTGCTTCGTCAATAAGCGTTATATAGTGTCTTTGACCGGAACCATTATGTACGAGGAGGCCATGTCGAAGCTCACTATTATGTCCCATGGACCTAATCACACATCCTTAATCTTTTGATAAAATGTTCCAACTCTTGCAGTGATACTGTTGAGTATGTCATAAGTTGGTGAACTTACTGTATCAACGAAAAATAGGTCACATGCCTCATTTTCCTTTTGGTGAACTATTACAGGGTACATCGCGATGTCCATCGATTAGCCTTACTAAGAGCAGTACCTGTGCGGAAGTAGCGTATCATGTTGTATTTGAATCGCTGGAGATCGATTTGGAAAAACGTTCTCAGGAACATTCTCCAAATGAAAGGGTTCTTGAACAGAGTAATTCGAGGTGTACTGAGTTGAACCTCAAAACGATGAGCAGCCAAAGTTCGTCGCGTATTTCTGATATGCACCGCTCTTGGCCAAGTCACTTGAACACCTCCCGAGAAAAGTGTCTATGAAAGAGAGACAAATCTCCAACTTTTCTTCGATGTTCCAGATCAGCAAGGTTGCAAGTTATGTTCGTGTCTCCAATCAGGCGCATGGCTCTTTCCTGGATGGAATCCAGCAGCTTCAGTGTATGCTTAGGGACGGAGCTCCATATGTGAAAACAATACTCCAGAGAATGTCTAATCTGAGCTTTATAAAGCATCAAAAGTTGCTGATATGAGTACAGTTTTCTGGTTCGGGACCGTGTTCCAAACTTTTGAGAAACAGCACATAAAATTCCAGCGACATGATTGTGCCAAGACATATATAAGTGTCCATTTTAACCTCTAACAAACTTATCGAAGCAGATAGCGGAATTGTCTGTCCTGTCATTATTTCATCCGGTTCGGAGTCATTTATCTTTTCGGAGAAAACCGATGCCTGGGTTTTTTTGGCATTGAATTGAACCTGGTTACTTTCATCCCAATTCGAAAGCACCTTCAGATTCTCATTAAGATATGCAACCTCCTGCTGCCGGTGAAGATGTGCTTCCGTAGCCGAAGTCCGGGAATCCAAATGGAATGACTAGACAAATGTGCTGTCATAAATAAAGCATATATTGGATTTTTGTTTTTTCCAGAAATTCCTTGATATACACTGAAAAGAAGGTTGGAGACAATATGAATCTCTGGGGACTACCAGTGTTGATGGTTGAAGTATTCCATAGATATCTATCGACGGCTAGTTGCAGGGAACGTTCTTTCAGAAAGCCGGAGAGCCAAACACAAAAAATGATCCGACAAGCCATAGCATCAAAGTTTATCCAGCAAACCCTCATGCCACACACACATCATCAAAGGCCTCAGAAATATCATTCGCAACAATTCTTGACTCTCCATATTTCTCAATTGTTCCAAATATAGGTGACATTCGATAGACAGTTGCCTGTTGATCTTTGTTTCCGGAAGTCATATTGATGATCGCTCAATATGTTGAAGCCTTCCATATGGCTTTCTCCATGATTTTTATTATCACTGATAGCAAAGCGACTGGTCTATAGTTATTTAGAAGATTTTTCTTGCCTTTTTTTGGGAATAGACTGAACGCGAGCAATCTTCAAGCAAGAAGAAAAAATTCCTTCCTTGTAAGACATGTTGAATTAAGGAAGTTATCACCAACCTCCTGGTATAACCAGGATTGTTGAAAAAATGTCTTTACTTTCATTCGATGAAGCATTTTTAAAAACCTATTTTTGACAATTTCAAGGATGTGAATCCTATTTTTTCCAAAATACGGCTGACGTCCGCCTGTCAGCCGTACTTTGGAAAACAATCTCATCCGCCTGTAATATCTAGTTTCCATCACGACAGTAACATTTTTTTTTCAGCAGCTGGCATCGTCATTCAGACTTTTCAGCGCATCACTTCATCACCTTTATGTCTTAAACTCACTGTACGAATCCCTGAATCGATTCCCGACATTCATCTGTTAAATCATCGTCTTCGACAATGTCTACCGCAGCTGTAGACAAAACAATCTGTCCTCAAATCCTGCAGACCATGGCTAATAAACCAGAAAACTGCTTTGACACTATTGTCTTTTACCGCCGAAGACAATAGTGAAGCTTGCGATGCGATGTTATATATTCTGTAAATGAAAGATTCAGTTTAGAAAACTTATTTTTCATAACAAACCATTCTTTAAAACTTTTAAAATATATAAAATAACATGTACTATTTCAACTTTTTTCTACTTAAAAAAATTTCCTAAAGTAACACACGTATGGTAATGAAAATACTTCATAATAATTTTATACAATCATAAAAACCATACAATTTTCCTGTTCATCAGTACTTTTATATGTTACGAATACCCACTCCTCACAAGTTCTGACGTCATTACCTAATTTTTTTACTCTTCAAATTTCACGAAAAACAACTTCTCTCAAAAACAATTCATAAACAAATCCGAAGAGTAATTCATTCAAAACAAGATGTTTTTCTACAGCAATCCAATCGAAAGAAATCTGGATGTGTTCGAAGCCGTCACTTGTTTTTGACACACTTCCTCTGACATTAGAAAATAACACGAGATCCTGCTGAATAGGTCTGAATGTGCCAACCGCATGTGACGTGACCAAAGTATTTCGTTTTTCGATTAACTCTAAACAAAACATTGTACACGAAAGTTGAAAATCAATTCCGTGCGGTCTGGAGAAAGGGGAGTGAGCGGAGTAATTTTATGAAGAACATTCGTTGAAAAATATGATTTATTCAGCAAATACTGATTGGATTTTTACTCACGACTTTCATAATCTTTAGGAATCTTTCTTTTTCAACCACATTTTTTGGGACGCATTCCAAAAGTAACTTCTTCATATCACTCTTCCTCAGAGTATTTTTCAGAATGTTCTCATATTGCAATGGAATATCGATTGAAAAGAATGTAACATCAAGCAGCAAATATTTTATTAATATACAGGTACATCTCTCTACCTTCATCAGTGAATAACTCGGTTATTTCTCTGAATCGAAGTGTACCAAAATATCTCCAGACAGCTCCGTCCAGATTCTCACCCCTCACCCCAAAACGAATAATAGGGCTCTACTGTCATTTCATTTATCGTGCTCTTGATGTAATGCGATACTTTTTTATGTTATCAAACGGTGGTTGCTCAGCCATCATTCGGGTTTATTATCGTTTATAGTGAGATTTTCGACACGTGTTTGGAATGGTATATCTCGACACTCAATGTGATAATGAAAAAATGTATTATGAATATAACAAGTTATAATATGTGATCAAGGGAAATATTCTGGGGAAAGACTAACGAAAGGGAAATAATATTAACTATATAGACTATATTTGCACAGACCTGGATGAAAAAAACTTGACTTGCAGTGTTATCCCAGCCGGACTATCAGACCATGAAGGTATAATTTCAGAATTCTTTATCAGAACTAATAAATCAAAAATCATTCGAGTTTGGTAGAATATACAGCACCAAAAGTTTCAACAAATTTAAACAAAAATGCGAGCAAACTGCAATGGATGAGCTTCTGTCTACAAGCGATTCTACAGGCGCCTTTCGGGGATTATCAACCAGAGTTTTTGAAAAATGTTACCCATACGGAAAATAAAGATGAAAAAATAAATAATTAAATCGTGGATTACACATGGCCTGAAAATTTCTGCGACCAACTTGAGATCACTACACTCAATACGAAAATACTTTTGAGATGAATATAGCCAAATATACAGACGGGTGATTGAACACGCAAAAAAAATTCATTACACGCAACAGAAATTCATTACAAGATCAGAATAAATAAAGCTGATAATAAAATCAAAGACAGCTGGGCCATAGTGAATAGTCTAAAAATAAATCAAATTCAATTCCAGAACACGTCAATATAGATCCAGAAACACTCAATCTTTACTGCACAATTGCTCAAAAACTAACTTCATCCCTTGTTCCTACTTCAAAACCAATGGATTATTCAAATAATGTCAATATGCTCAATAACTTTCATTTCGAAGATACAATTTTATTAGAACTGAAAGAAATTTTGCGAGAAGAGAAAAACAAAAATGCAACAGGCGTTGTTGAAATTTCAGTTAAAAATTTTAAATAACCTACCCGATTTCGCTTTGAATATATTAGTAAATGGCTATAAATGAATTCCTCTATTCGAAGGCGGTAATGCAGAAGATCTAAATAACTTTAGACTCCTCCATGCTCTCAACACTCTCAAAAATCATAGAAAAACTGATGAAAAAGAAATATCAGCTCTCCTTTATAAATACAATATATTACCCAGATATCAATTTGGCTTTTAGAAGGCGAAATGCACATTTTCCTTTCTTGAACATGTATACACATTTTTGGGAAAGAAAGTTTCTGGCTTCCTACTACTCCATCTTGATACAATAAAAATGTGGGAATCTTCCAAAGAAAGGAAGGAAGCAATCTTTTTAAAAAGAAATAACTCTAAACATAAATGTGTAGATCATGCAAAGAAGTAACTTTTACACACAAAATGAAACAAAAAGCCATCCTGAAACAGCTACTTTCATATAAACATTGAATTACACGAAAGAAAACATTCTTTTGAAACAAATACTTCTATATGAACACTGAATTATACAAAAAACACTTTTTTCTACTCAGTTTGTACTCCAAACATTCGTTATAGAAATAATTCAGATATCATTCATAGGATTTCCACACAATATACTAAATGAAATGTAAAAAATTTCACTTACATGGAACTCAGCCATTCTCACTGGTAGACACCGATGTTTCGGCGTAAGACACTTGCCTTAAGGCTCTCCAGTACCAATCTGGATAGTATTATTAGAAAAAAGCACACAATTCATTCATAAATTACGATTTTCATGTCACGGAAAAGTTTGTTCTACTTACGTCATCGATGACATCGTAATGACATTCATTCACTTATTTGATTGAATCCCAGCCGAAAAGAATTTTGTTCAAATTGAAGGGGTTATATTTTTAGGAGTGATTAATTTTTGAGAAAGAAAGTTTTTGGCTTTCTACTACTCCATCTTGATAAAAAAAATATGGGAATCTTCCATTTTTTTCCATTGTTTAACGCTGAATTCAACATTATATCAAACAATGTCATTTAAAGATGATTTTCAGCTATATCAAATAGCTAACTGCTTTCAGATGTGCTTGACTTTGCTCTTAGTATTTCCTCCTTCTCTAGATCTTAATACCTTTTATACGGGATCAGGACTGAATAAAGCAAGTTGTAGTTTGACTGTTAGACGCTCCAAGTCAAGGAGAGCATTCTCACAATGATATGACGTTCAGTGTCAATCAGTAGTCTACTATGCTTCACATGAGCCTTCTTCAGAAAAAGTGAAAAAGAGATAACTCTAGAAAGATTTTCATTGCCTCCAACGATGTGGTGCAGATGATACAGAAGATAGCCAGCCTATGTATAATAGAGGGCAACTTCTCCGTACGTGATCATAGATCTGACAATTATCACATATTTCCAATGGATTTATTTGACTCTAAAGTTTCCAGATTCTCCACATATCCTTCCATATAGGGAAAGTTTTGCGCTGCGGAAAAAACTTTACCAAGTGAGCATTTTGGGTTAAATTTTTATTGAGGATAAAATCTAGATATTACAATTTCGCTGCAAGTGTAATAACTTCAGTGTGAAGTGAAGTTGAGCCATCCTGGTTCTTTGTTTTGGTGAAGAGTAACATCACAGTTTGGCTGATGTTCCTGGTTTTTCTGGCACCAACAATAAATATGGTGAAATGATTTTTGGGTAATATTACAGGCTCCTCTTCCCAAAGTGGTTCTTGCCAAGTTGACAAGATCATTTGTATGAGCTTGTAAAGTTTCTTTTCTTCGGATGGAGATATCAAACAAACTGTTCAACAGAAGTGACCAGAAACCTTGAAATAAATGGTATCATTTTGAAAAATTGCAGTAGCTATTTTATTTGACACCAATATAGTAATGGTCGATTTTATATCCTGAATTATTTTCAATCAGAAAATTGAGTAGTTTTCCATTGATATTTTTGATTTTGATTTCATGAATTGAACCAAATCGAATGTTCCAGCTAGGTTATTCAGTAATTCAATTTTTTGATCATGTTGCTTCAGGCAAAGCAGTGTTCGAATCTCCAACACTAACGAATATTTTCATATCGAGAAGACTTTTAATAACACAATACATTCAAACAGGTTGCAATAATAGTGGATGGAGTAGATAAACAATTAAGTGCATAATCTGGTTTCGTACAGTTCTAACATGGTATCAACCGCAAAGTGTATGTCGAATATTTATTTCGGTATCATTTGGTATGAGAACATGTTTGATGTTCGTTTATCCACATATTCCAATTTTTTTGTTTTGCCCGATGTCTTGTGACTGTCCTGTTAATTTTACAGTCTGTTTGGGCCTACTCCTACTTCCCCTAGTATGACAAGATGTAAAGAAAGAATATTCAAGAGTTTTTCCAAAGCAACTGTTGATGTAATTTTCAATGCACCCATTTGTTTGTTACGGTCATGTTTTTCATTTCTGGCCACCAGACCGTGGAAGCTCATATTATGGGTTTTACTACAATAATGTTGATCGATATGGTGGAATTGGCCGATACTTGATAAAAACCCATAACTAACGTATTCAAAAAACACTTTATTGTGAGATTTTCACTGAAGAGTTTCACAAACGCAACACGTGTTTCGCCATACAATGGCTTCTGGTATGGCGAGACATGTGTTGCGTTTTTGTAAAACTGTTTTGTGAAAATCTCACAATAAAGTGTTTTTTGAATAAGTTATGCAGAGCGAATACAACGTATCTGGTTTCGACCTTCATAACTTTCTAAAAGTTGGTTTCCAGTCAACCTAGGATCTACCAGATATTCAATCTTCCGCGACAGATGTACCCCCCTACTTCAATGTTCATAAAACCTGATCCCTTTGCCTTGGTCATCTAGGTACTATTATGGTTGATTTCGTTGGGATTAATGTTATCCCTTCTTCATCGGATTGTAATATTCATGGCCTGCCGCATACGCCCCCTCATTATATCATTATACGAGTATTTGCCCTGAACTGGGATGAAGAAGATGTCTGTATAGCTCAACAGGCATAGTTATTCGTTCATGACAGTGGTGGTTCCATAACAGTGGGGACAAACCCCCCCCCCCCCGAGAACAACCCCTTACCTTCCGTACCGTATCCGTTTCTCTCATAATGTTACACCAATTTTCCTACAAGCATGCAGTCTATCTGACTGTAACTTATATCATCACTCTCTCTTCTTCTTGACGCCTGAATCATTGATTGATCAAATCTAATGCGCCTCCAATATTTATGACAGTAGTTAAAAAAAATTATGTTTTCGAAAGTATATTTCACTTCTCGGTGACCGTGCATGAAGCCGTTTTCGTAGACATACCTGATCGGTACGCAGTGGTTTGTAAATTGGTACTACGTTTCAAATAAACCTAACAAGTAGTTTTCTGATGTTTTCTACATAAGACTGTTTGGTCTCAAGATCAAGTTATGAGTTCGCGATCCAAATATAACACTTTCTTCGCAACCAACCAACAGTCCTTAAATGTCTAGAACATCGGTGTTCAAATTTCTGACCCGGTGAATTGTACCTGGAGAAAGTTCACAGTCTTATAGCTATTTCTGTTTTTGTGTACTCTCTAGTACTTGTTTTCAGATTATTCATCGTGACCTGGAGCCATTTAGGGGTTATGATATAGAATCTGTCGCCTATTTGGATCCATTCAACTTCTCCGTATTTCCTACTTCATTACACACTTGTGGAGTTTTGTTTTCAGTGAGATATCTTTTGTATTGATTCCATACACCTGATTATCTATGTCAGATCTTCGTTCCAGCAGGAAACACTCTTGTTCGATCTCTGCCGTGGAGCAAAGTTCGTTAAACATAGAGATAATAGCTACCAGTAATAGGTGTTCTGCAAGCTCTTAATCTGTGGAATCCATTATTTCAAAGCCAAGTTTCCATGTCTATCTTATATACTTCCCATGATGTTTCAGGGGGTTTTGGTAAGATATGTTCGGAGTATGAGACCCTTCAAACAATGTTCCTCGTTAAACAGAATATTTTTTCAAACATAGTGAATTTTCAAATGAACTATATGATGTTAGGTAAATTTATTCTCTGCGTCTCGTATTTACGGAGGTAGATTTATCATCTTGCAGATGTCTGGATTTCTGCTTTAATGAAGGTTATGATTGCTCAGCTCTTTCATTGGTATCAGTGCTTTCCATGGTCATGTGATGTGCATTGACATCACAGTCAATTATCTGTCCTCTTCTCAGACTATCACTAGCTCTTTCACATCCGTGGACCGGAGAATTGTAGGATGGGTAAGCTGATCCAATAACGATTTTCTCTGGTCCTCTCTCACCAAAAACTTTCACAATTTTTTCTGTGTCAACCCAGTATTTTTGAAAAATTTACCAAAACCTTTGGGAGGAACGCATCTCCAAAAAATCTTACGGTTGTCAATCCAGTATTTTTGAATGATTTTCCAAAACCTTCATGAAGAACGCAAGAGACCCCTCAATGTTTTATAGATTGACTTGTACTACCCCCGTTACTACCCTGAGAAGCTCGAAGAGTCCTCTGTACGTTTACACATGTAATCCATCCAGTTCTCATGAGTATGAGGTGAACAGTGGTCCACATACAAGGAGACCCCTGCAAGGATGTAGGTTGAGTACTTTCAAAGGTCAACTAGGTTCCCCTAGGCTACGTTGGTGGTACCAGATACGATCCAGCAACCATTGATCTTTGGCTGGATCGTATGACACCAATAGATGAGCCCCCCTTTTCAGTTGCAAAATATACTGCAAACCCCTGGATCGATATTCCCTTTCCCCTTGTCCTTCCTAGAGACTGGCCTCATGTACCTAATAATTTCACAGAATCCACTAGGCAGAGTTAGTTAAAGGGCCTAGTTTTCTCTGTTATTCAACCAGAATATTAACTCTTTCATCTACTTGTATGTTTGTTCGTTGTGCACACTAAAAAAACTCCTGTACATATTTTCAATAAACGCCATTTATCACTATTTTCCATGTCAATTCAATGAAAAATTCTTTAGTATTGAGAATTGGTAGTCATCATTCGATATACGCGTTCGTATCATTAATACAATTTTTCTCATTGAAAAGCTAGGAACGATTTCCACAATTCAATAAACGTATTCACCCTTCAGATGAAAATATTTCACCAATTTGATCATTGTTAAATTGTTTCAAGGAATATTTACTTCAGCTCAAGAAAATGCAGTTGAGGAATAGTGAACATTATTTCAATGTTCATCAGTATTCAAACAATAAATGAGTACACTGAATCCAAGTATGGTTTTTTCAATTGAACGAAAGAATTTATAAATCTTTAACACAGGTCAATAAATCAATGAACTCATACATAAAATAGATAACCATATGTATGCTTTGTTTCAACGAAAGGTGTTCGTTATTGTTAATTAATACGTACAAAATATTATTGAAGCATGCACGAAATCATGAACCCTTACGTCTGTTTAATGTACAGTATTCCCAGAATGATGAAATAATACATGGTTTCCACGTATGTAATCATTAATTCAGTCAAAAAACAATGATGATCTCTAGTATCGATGCACAAAGTTCGTTAAAGCTCAAATTCCAACGTTGAAATTCCATAATATCATTGGCTAAAAGGACATTAATGACATCATAATGATCTCTATAACCAAAACAGGGCGCGAAGCATCAAGTGCTATTATAGTTAGTGATTTGGTATTGGTGCAGTTAGCAGAAATAGATCACATAACTTCCTTCAAGAGAAACGAGATTGGCACACAAGTTGAAAAAGTACCTAGGTATTTGAATCTACAGTTTATTAAAGGTATGTATTAGATATGCTCATTTTCTTTTATTCGTTACTACCTATTTTCATATTTATTTACGTAAGACAATGAAATGTTTCATCTGCAGTTAGAATATCAGTGCCTTTTCGTTACTAATTGAGCATTTCAAATGAATTCGTTGTCATTGAATTTGTGGTTAACTAGAATATAAAAAAGCAGAAGTTAAAGGTAGGTCCCAATAAGTCTAAAAGTGCGTCTTAGTATAAAAGCATTCCCAGTCTTCCGAATTCTGGAAAAATAGTTGGAAGAATATGAGATTCTATAAGAAAATAGGGTTAACCCTTAGTTTATATCACACGGTATGGCTTATGGACACACGGTATGGCTCATGGATCCATTCATCAAGCACCATCCTAATTTTATAATTTTTTTAATTGATTTCAGATGGTCGCAACGCTGTAGAATTTTGGGCTCTTCATTGATATTTCGTCCCTACCAATAAAATAGTCACCAAGGACAGTTCTGGAAAATCTAGTGTGACTAAATATACCACCAAGGATTCCCAAGAATCTTTTTTGTAATATTGGGAATTGCCAAATTGTAATATTGGAAGAGCACATACGGTTTTCAAAATCGAAGAAGAAGTGTATCAAAACGTTTATCTTATGTACTGGAGATGACATAAAGTACTCAACAGATATAATTGTTTATTTTGATGATATCAGTTACCAATTTTTACATATACTCCGGGCTGTAGATATATGTTATAAAATCATTTATTTATTTGATCTAGATTTTCCTTTACAATTTTACTTTGAATGTTATATCACACTCATCAACAAAATCACATTACCTTACCTCAGTATAATGGTATA
>WOGR01006139.1:0-13286 GCA_015342045.1 Leptinotarsa lineolata | reverse complement strand
ACGTGTAACCGCAGCGTCTAACGCTTCGGGGGTTGCGGAAGGCCTTTGTATGACGGGAATTGCTTCCAAACACTGTTTGAGAGCGTCCCAGTTGGTCCTGATTCTTTCGCTTTTGTTTTCTACTGGGGGGCCTTCCCCTAGAATCAGTGTCACTGGGTTGTGATCTGAGTCAAGCTCCGAAGTCACATATATTTCCCAATTGAGATTTATATTCCTGACAACACCGTTGGAGGTACGGTACATGAAGATAATGTACCGTAAGATTGTTTATACTTAAATAGTTCTGAATAAAAGTCCGCGATAGCATATATCTACCTCTTATGTGGTAGCGACTATATGCAAAATACTGGTCTATAAATACAAATAAATTGGATACTTTTTTACAATGCATATTTTAGAATATCTCTCAAATTTATACAATTGTCGTTTTGAATATTTAATATAGATAAACTTAGTTCACTAAGTAATTTTGAAGAATCATTCAATAATTTTCAGGATAAGATTAACTCGACGCAACACAGTAAGCCATTATGCGTCGCGTCTATTGTAAGCGTCTAAGCAACGAAGCGCCATCGCCGAGAACGCGACCCGAATGCGGGGAGACGCGTGAGGGCAGACGTCGTTGACGGTTGTGTTAGTTTTGCGAAATATCTTCATAGATAACATAATTCGATTCTCGAAGCTATTCATTACTTAGTGCAGTATTTCCAAAGTAAAAATATAAATTACTAGCTGTTGCCCGCTGCTATGCCTATGTTTTTATCAACCCAAAACTTCAGGTTTCCAACTTCAAAACTGACGAAATTCAATACAATATTTGAACCCCTATTCTACCACCTTGGGGGCGGAAATTCCTGATTCCCTTTCTTGATGTTTATTTACTTTATACAAAGAATCTACCTGCATATTTCAAGATTCTAGGTTCAGTAGCTTTGGCTGTACGTTAATATAAGAGTGTCGGTCAATCAACAGGTACCCACTTATACAATACTAGCTGTTCCTCGCTGTTTTACCCGCGTTACCGTGGGAAGCTACCGTATGTGTTATTCCAGGTCATGATCTAGCTTACCAACTTAATTTGAATCCGTTGAGCTGTTTAAAAAACGTAAATACATACATTACATTTATCCTTCGTCACAAACTTTACGCATTTCTAATATTAGTATAGTTCAAGTAAACGATACAGTGCAACCTAACTTCCAACAGCTCCCCCTTAATAATATAGTTAGGGAGCTAACTGATTTCGTTATTCAATAATCATTTCTGATTATACATATATATGTAGGTAGGTAGTTCGTAAATTTTGACGCATGGGATGCTTTCCTCTGTTTGGAGGTTTGTTCACGTAGTCAAATAGGTAACACTCAATTGTAAGAATTTTCTCAAAATGTTCACTAAACAAAAAAATAAATCAAATTTGTCAGATAATGCCAAACAGGTGACAACATTTTTGTTCAGTGTCACTATTTTTTGGGTTTGAAGGCAGTCGATCTAAGGAATTTCTTCCTGACGTTTCGCTAGCGGGAGTGGCTTTGAAAAACAATATAACTGAACTTTTTAACGAGTTATTCGTAAGCTCGTCATCGTTAAATTTTTGACATTGAATTATCGAGTGAATCACTTGAATATATACTTTCAAAACCAGGGACACAATATGTCTGTGTTAGAGGAAAGAGAAAGTATATAATTTAAATGGTTTGACTCATCAGTTATAGAAAACATATCTAAACATTGTTTCTCTCTCTGACTCATAGTGTACGATCTTGAAAGAAGCGATAGTTTAGATAATAATTTGTGATGAACATACATTTAATTTTCGGCTTTCTGAATTTACGTTGAATCAGATAATCATTTTTACTCAGCTCTGTCATATTTATTAAGACATATTTCGTACACTATTCATTTATGTTTAATGTTCATTTCTACTTATATAAAAACAAGGCCCACCAAACAAGCCTGAGTAAAAGTAATTTTGGACATCTCCTTTTTACAGTGACGTCATCAAGGAAGTCGGAAGAAGATTTAAAAACACTTTGAACTGAGATTTCTTCTTGAAACGTTTCCAAAACCGTGACACGTGTATCTCTATACAATAGCATCTCCAGGTGACACAATGTGACACATAACAACGTGACGCATCTTCAGGTGTCACGATGTGATGCGTCACAATGTCACGCATCTTCAGGTATCACAATGTGACGCATCTTCAGGCATCACAATGCGACACATCTCCAGGTGTTACAATGTAACATATAACAACGTGACGAATCTTCAGGTGTCACGATGTGATGCGTCATATTGTCACGTATCTTCAGGCATCACAATGTGATGCATCTTCAGGCGTCAAAATGTGACGCATCTCCAAGTGACACTATGTGACGCATCACAACGTGACGTATCTTCAGGTGTCACGGTGTGATGCGTCACAATGTCACGCATCTTCAGGCGTCAAAATGTAACGCGTGGAGATGCTATTTTACAGCGAAACACGTGTCGTGGTTGTATAAACTATCAAGTATCGTTCACTTCTATCAAAATCTTGATGGAAGCAATAAGTATTGAATATTTTTGGTAGCACCCACCTACCTCATTTCCTCACATTACCAACCCCCTTTTAAATTATTTTTGATCAACTGTTGATTAACTGAATATACTTCTACGGCATTGGATATCAAATCTTCGATTAACCGGTCTAAGCATACATGCAATGTTGCCCATTGTCCTGTGGAACAAATTAAATGAATAGATGTTCCAGGCATGCTTTCTACCATAAAAACTAAACTACTTCCATACGAATCAAATTCGACGTGAATCGAGCATTGAAATTATGAAATAAATCAGAAAATAATTTTGATTCATGTCGATTTTGTTCTCTCATTATTCTTCAACTTATTTCGTAAAAAGGAACCTACTGTTTTAGTCTACTGTGTCCTCCGTCAATAGTGTCAATGTTACTGTCATGCTATTATGTCGAACCTATGAAATACATGAAAAAATTGTTTTCACAACGATGATGTGACGACTTCGAGGTCTGATTACTTTTTTATTTTAGAGGAAAAAGATACTCCATTCATAGAAACAAATTTTGGAATTACTTTTTCTTTTAGACATCATTATTTCTCTGAGACATTGATCACAAAGTTTTTATAAACAAGTGCCTTAGATACATTGGCCTTGTGAAGCTGTTTATAAACAAATAGTTGATAGTCAAATCAACAACGACTTTTCTTCGGAAGTCCTGAGAAACAGTTTCAATTTTGATGATTTCTTTCCCAAATAGTCGATTTCAATTCAATTTGTAATCAGAAACTTTTTGAAGAGGGTACAAAATTATTTAAATTAGTTGAATAACCCGTATGATATTTCTTTGAAAAATAGTTTTGCGTATATTTTGCTGAAAAAAAATCTTCGTATATTTAGTATTTGAAACAAAACAGTTGTCATGATGCGCGCAGAGACAATTGAGGTTATGACATTTGTGATTGTGCAAAGCAGTGTCTACCACAATTTTATTCACAATGCTGCGAGCGAGTAGATTTAATCATTCACATGATGCAATTAGGCTGCGGTTCAATCCACTGCAGATGAGACAGAACTCGCACGAGAGGAGCACCATTTTCACTGTTGCCAGGTTCACTGTTTTTGCAGCAGATCTCCTGATGATAAATATGTAGTTGCATCTATATAATATATTTTCTACAGCTCTTGTATCAATTTTCTGTTCCTTTGGCACAAAATCTACTGCTATGAAAGAACGTGACTCGACATTGGCCCAACTTCACAAGCACACTATTATAAACTTGATATATCTAACAACTTCTATTCTAAATTAATTAATTGGCTTTTTAATAAACTGACTAGCTATAATAATGTTTAATTTGTTATTAATGAATATAAAAGATGAAACTGAAGCATATTCTGAGAGAAATTGTAGATATATAATTTATACTTCAGTCCCCCATTCGTTTGAAGAATTCATGCCTTCAAATACACCTAAAGAGACTTTTCTTAGGGAACAGCAGAAATAAAAAAAGTTTATGAGTTTTCCTTGCAAAAAACTGCAAAAATTGTATTGATTGGAGTCGAACAGAAAGTGATGCGGATTATTCAATGGTCTCTAGATACTAATATTTCATAATGCGTGTTAGTGATGTTCACTGTTTTTAGCTCTTGATAATTGAATATATTTCAAATCACTCAAAAAACGCATTACGAAAAATTTATCCGACAGAAACTAATGAAATATTTCAATATCATAACAAATCATCTCTCAAAACGACGAAACCTGTATCTATTACCTAAAAAATTTACGTTGTATATCTACTATTCATCTCAGACGCTACAAGCTCCATTATTATAATATCCATCCTGCTATTGTGAGGAAATCGGCGAAATGTACCGAAAATGACGTCAGCAGTTGCCGGCATTGCTTAACAGAAGAGGTCCGATCCTGCTCCACGACAACAGCCGTCCGCACGTCCCACAAGTCGTTGTCCGAAAATTGAACGAACTGAGCCTCGTAGTTCTGACTCAGTCACCATACTCCCCAGACCTCATGCCAATCGACTACCATCTTTTCAAGCACTTCGATAAGTTTCTCAACGGTAGAATCTTCGCCAGTATGAGTCAGGCAAAAACGGCCATCGTCGACTTCATCGAATCCCGATCACACAATTTTTATGCTGAGGACTTCTGTTACGTAGGCAAAGTGTACTAATTCAAATGGCGCTTATTTCGAGAGAATTGAATAAGTATTGACTGAGATATACATAGACTCATTAAAACAGGCAAAACTCTGGAAATAGCCTAAACTGTTGTTATACTTAATATACGAAGAATTTTTTCGAAAAAAAATTCACACAAACCGGAGATTTTTGTATCATATACAGGGTGACCCATTAAAGATGGAAGCACCCCTATGAAATCTATACTTATTTCTCAACCGATTTGAATGATTCTTTTTCAATGAAGCAGACATTTAAAAAGTCTACTAGAACACCAAGACCAAAAATAAAAAAAAATAGTTGCGATTTTTTTACAAAAAACTGACTACACCACTGGATTCGTGACGTTTACAAATAGTTTATGTCAAAGTTACGTAGGAATGCATTCAATAATAAAAAAGTTATAAGTGAATAAAATTAGAAATTATGCTGTTTATTCGACCCACCATTTCAATGTCAAGAGTTTCATCTAAGTTCTGCCTACACCACTGGATTAAGGAGGTCTCGAGATATCACTGTTAAAAATTTCAACCAAATCTCTTCATCAATGAAAGAATTATAAGTGAGTAAAATTTGAAAAATTTGTCGTTCAATGGAATTCTAGCAAAATTCTGACTACACCACTGCTGTTCTAAAGTGTGCAAAAATTTTGGTTTGAATGCCTACAATTTCTTATTTCACCGACATCGCTTAATATTCTCCTTAGGTAAGTTTGAATTTGAGGTGGCCACACTCAAACTATTGTTTGGATTATTCCAGAAATAATCTAATATAGTCTGATTATTTCAATTCCTTCTTCGTATATTATTCTACAAAATATACGTAAATACTGCTCCAGTCCGATTGAATACTTGGTTATTTTATGTACTGCGCTGTTATTTATTTGTGACGATTTGGGTGTCTTTCGTTGAATATTCTTCTTCTTCTCTTTCACTTCGGTAATTATCTCCAGAAATACGTATAATTTCGATTTTTTCTTGAATTGGCAATTGGGTCATTATCTAGTTTTATTTTGAATTACAAACTTAGTTTGATAGAGGTGAATCACGAAATAACAACTCCTGAACAAATAGGTGATAAACTAGTCGCAGCCTACTTGCTATTCCATTCACCCATTTAAAGCCAATATTGCGCACACGCAACAGCATATTTTGTAAAAGTAAAACAATTTGATGTAAATACACATATTGCGTATACGCATCACTGGCATGTAATTACGATTCTCTTTTTTGGGGGTGCCAGATGAACAGAAAAGTAAACGTGGAATGGGAGCAGTGGTGTAGTCAGAATTTTGCTAGAATTCCATTAAACGACACATTTTACCTCCTTGTTTTTCTTTCATTGATGAACAGATTTTGTTGAAATTTTCAACAGTCATATGTCAAGACCACCTTAATTCAGTGGCGTAGTCAGAACTTAGATGAAACTCCTGAAATTGAACTGGTGGGTTGATTAAACAGCATATTTTTCTAATTTCACTCACATATAACTCTTTTATACTTTTACTTTGACATAAACTATTCAAAAACGTCACGAATCCAGTGGTGTGGTCAGATTTTTTGTGAAAAAATCGACAATTTTTTTTTCAATTTTGGCCTTGAAAACGATGAATAATTAATAAAATGTGGTGTCCTAGTAGACTTTTTGAATGTCTACCGAATGCAAAAAGAATTATTCAGATCGGTTGGAAAATAAAGATTTTGTAAGGGTGCTTCAATCTTAAATGAGTCACACTGTATATTGTTTAAACAATACAAATAATTGTGTTCTAGCTTCAAAATATTTGTAATTTCAGATTACAGAAACAAAATTGGAAAAATAATCAACAAAATCGGAGCTTAGGACTTCCTGAAATTGCTGATCATTAACGCCACTATGAAACCCAAGACCACCACAAAGTTGAAACTTCAGATTTCATCATTATTTATATACAAAACGAGAAGGAATTGCTGTTATAGGAATATATAAAAACAAAGTGGTCAAGATTACTCATGAGGAAATTGCAGGTAATTTGACTACTGCTGCTAAGCAGAATAAAATTTCTATACTAAATTTTCGTCAGAAGCATGAGAAGAGCTAAAATTCCACTGAAGAAACAAATTCTGAAGTTGACCTTCTAACGACATATAATTATTAGTATACATTTCTGTAGTCGCAGTTAGAAACAACATATATTCAGTAAGCATCGTACTTTTTATAAGACATAATTCAAAATAATGCACACTGAAACCAGGAAGCTCAATACCATTCATTGAAAAAACAATTCGGTAGAAAAGCAAGTTTGTATGCATTGAAAAGTTCAGTAATTTCCCCCATTTACCACACCATAGAGTTACAAAGTGTTATTATTTACAGGAAATATACGTATTTTACATCACTTCTAGCTAGGCTTTGGTTTGATTACTTTAAATTTGGATGTTGTCGGTGGGATAAAGATATTTTAGTGTCACTTCCCAACTATGTTTTTCTCAGTAGTTGAAATGAGAAAATATATCGTACTATGATATTTGAAACTGTGTACTCTATTTTTTCTGCTTTCTCTAAGGTAAATAAAAATTTCTATGATCGTAATTGAAGGATCATTATTAGCTAATATCCATTGCTAGATTTGATTATGAAAATAACTTGCTTTTTGCAAATTATTCATTACAAGTATTTGGGTACATAAAATATCGTTTTACGTTCTTCAGCTGTTTACAATTGAGGCATTGTTTGCAAGTGAATTCTTGATTTTGAAAGCGAAAAAGAAATATTTTCCGAAACGTCGAAGATGAGATAACTTTTTCTATTGATTATTCGATTTGTATGTAAAATTTGTGATTATAGTATGCCCTTTATTACACTACAGCAGTTTGTCTAGTCATTTAGCATTATTATTTTTTATATTGTGAAAAGTTATACACCAAAAAAAAACAGTAAGAAATAAATAATCTTGAATATAACAAAAATTATTTTTCAAATTACAACGCTCCTCTCAAGAATAATTTTTAACTTTCGCCAATATATTTTCAATTTTTTTTAGGTGACAGTACAAAGTAAAGGATCCTCCTGTTTACCAGCTGGATGGGAAGTGTCCAATTCACCTAGCTATAGCTCCAGTAAGTAACTTTTCTTTGGATTATGTAAGTTTGAATACTTACCAATTTATCCACTACTGCATAAGCAGAAGAAAAACCACATGAAAATGATTTCTCATGAAAATTGAGGGGAACTGTTCTATTTGTAATTAGTCAATTAGTTATAGCGTGTTAGTAACAGAAGAAATGCATCAGCTAGATAAATGTCACAAAATGTTAAAAAATCAGCATCAACATTTGTGGGTGAGATATCGAGTGAATGAAAAATAAAACACATGGAGCTTATTTCGTAATATAATCTATTTATATAAATTTGTACAAAGTTCATACAATAAACAGATCTCCAATTTTTTGGGGTTTTTCTCTTTGAGATAGTCACGAAATATGTGACATGTACCTAGATCAATGCAAAAAGCATTTTAAATAAATAAATAATTCATAAATAGTGGATACAGCAAGAAAATAAATACTACAAACTACTTTCGTATTTTTTGCTCCGGTGCCAAACTGCTCAGTTTCGAATTAAAAGATTGTCTATGATACAGAAAAATTGTAAGCCAGAAATATTGAGAAAGTAGAAAGCAACAAGCTATTGTTTAATGGAAGTTTAGCAATCAGTGGTTGATATTCACTTATTTTTGTAAAATAATTTAGTTGAGTACAAACATGTGTTCAGTGACATGATTGATAAATTAGTGAAACCATTGATCATAATTTCTCAAAGGTATTCTGAAAAGTCACCGGAATCACAGAAAGCAGCTCAATTTGAACTAGTTACCAACGTTACTTACTTAAGACGGTCAATTGCTTGCCAAAAATTCCCAGTAGTTACTTCATATTCAATGTCTTTAAAAATAATTCCACAAAAGTTCGTGAACCACCATGAATTTTCAACCAACTCCAAAACTAAACATTTTGGCCCCAAAGACCACACCTTTGTACAGAATTTTCCGAAACAAAACTAGAATCTACACTAGAGCGCCACACTACAGTCTATCACACTTTGTTAGCAACTTTGCGAGTATGATGTTTTCTAGACTTTTTCGATTTCTTACTATGCTTTAAGCTTTTGGACTCACGTGATCGTTTAGCCTCGATAACGTCCTCTAAATCAGCCTCGTCGTCATCGTCATCATCGTCGTCGTCATCGTCGTCAGCTTCTTCGTCGTCATCGTCATCATCGTCATCGTCATCTGATAAACCACCTAAGTCGTCGTCATCGTCGTCGTCATCGTCATCGTCGTCACTGTCATCGTCATTAGCGGGTACAGGCTGCACGACAACCGGCCTCACCGAGTTTTCGACAGCCTGTGCCTCAGCTATGTCGTCAGAGTATGTTCCAGGTTCGTCAGTATTAGCACCTTCTATTTCTCCTGCAGCTTGCTCTTGGGCGTCCAATTCCTCGCTTGGGCTCAGCTCGGAAGGTGCTGCTACAGGGTCTACCGATTGAACCGGAGAGGGTTCAACTACCGTTGGTTCTTGTGTTCCTGCCGAAGGAGCGGGTTCGTCTTCGTCTTCGTCGTCATCGTCGTCGTCATCGTCATCGTCTCCACCTGGAATAAAAATAATGATTTTCAGGTGTGGGTTGAATTTCAATAAAAATACTGTTCTTGAAAATATGAAACAATATGAATGTTCCGTACAAACCGATATTGCTATAAATATGAGGAATTAAGGAAATAATTTATCGAGAAATTCACTCCACTAAATGTCAACAAAGTTCAACAAGCCTTCTATATAATCTAGTCTTCCAGAACTAGGGAGGGTAGTATCAAAACTGATTGATAAAAATAATTCTCTTACCTCCCAGAATGTCGTCAAGAAAACTTCCAAAATAGTCATCGTCATCATCATCGTCGTCATCATCATCATCCGATGCGACACTGTCGTCATCATCGTCATCGTCATCATCATCGGAAACGCCGAGATCTAAATCGCCATCGTCATCATCGTCGTCGTCATCGTCATCTCCAGATTGCCTTCCTTTGACCTGAAATAAGGAGAAAAAAGGTTCATGAAAATATGAAGAAGTTGAAGGTCAAAAGAGTTATGAAGAATCTGAATCTACAATTGGGACAACGAATGAAATCGTAATAAAATGCATACTCTAGTTTGGTCGATATCATTCATTCGGTAGGAGAAGATATAACTATGCAATTTCGGCGATTTATTGGATTTTGAGCCCAATTGATACCCTATTACTATCATATGAGAGACTCATGTTATTGATTGTGAAATTTCTACTGTTTTAATCCATTTATATTACACAAATAATGAACTGGCATTTGGCGCTGATAGTATTAATGAACGCACTGTTCGAGATTTCAGCCTCGAAGTGGTTGAACTACAGTTATACAGGACGAGTATTTGAGGACCCTGGAGAAGACTAACCCATTAGAAACGCTGCGTGGGATAGCCGAAAATTGGGCGCCGCCTCCCATGCAGATTTTGATGGTTTTAAACGTATTTTAAAGGCCCATGATTTAAACGATCAATAGAAATTATCACGTTTCGAGCTCTGTCAAATAGATCTACTATGATAAAGTGTAATGAAGTAATGGGGTTACTACGTAGCCCTAGAAATTCCAGGACAAGTAGAGTTCCGATATTATGTTGCCATTTATTTTGTTTTAAGGTCAACGACTATTCAAACCTGAAGTGAATACTTCCATGAAGGTTTCATAAATCAATACCTCTTCATTCACTCAGTTCCCATTCACTTGCGAACAACTAGCCAAGCATATATTCGAACGCATTCATTATATTCGAACGCTTACTCAAATCCTCTATGTATTTTGCGACCTATGAATCTGACATTTTTGTTCCATGAATGGCTTGCCGCCGATATTCAATTTTTTGTGGTAGCCATTTGCTAAGTTTGGAATTTGTCCAAACTTTTCGATATTTCAGATTAACAAAGTAAGATCATCTTCTGTAAGAATGGAAAACTGTTCTTCTTGCCATTTGTATGGTGGTGAAACATTCAACTCACTTGTTGGATTCAATTTCTTATTGAAAACTCTAGAACTATTCTTGTGTCTTCAAGCCACCTTGAAGGAATCGCACAGGTGAGCCTAGCTATTAAGATAATGACAAAGAACTTTCAATGACTAGCTTTTTGAGGCTCGATTAACTCAGCAAAGATTTATGTTTTTCAAACCTGCCAATAAGGAGGTTATTAGAGTAGAGTAGATGATTTTATGCTTATCTAGTTATTAAGTTGGGTGTAACGACACTGGCTTTACTGCGTAGTGTAGTAGCAGTGGATCAAAGACATTGCCCTGAAAAAGCCATAAGGCACTAGTCAGAATTGCTCTGCAAGTCTTTTGGGTGAGTATATGAACCTATTGGTCCTTTATGGATATAAATCCATTTCCTAAACCTAGTGTAAGCCATATAGCTATATTTAGGGTAAAGTATAACTTAGAAACGTCTTCTTTCTTTTTTGGGGAATCCCAGTTCGATACAATCCAATTAGAATTGAACTTTTCCTGGGTATGTAGGCCCATGCAACGAATAATGCATGATATGTGAATTATATCATATGAATATTTTGACATTAGGTGTTTTCTGGCGTTTAATCGTATTCAAGTATGTGTAACCACATTTTATTTGAGAAATCTATCTATGGTGTCATTGAAAATCTATTGAAATCACTGCAATATATTTGAAGAGCACTAACTTACCAACATAGTGAAAATTTTAGAACTCGACCACTAGATGGCGCTTGTAAAGACATTTGACTAGCATCCCTGAATCTAACAATCAAAACAGACATGTTTTCATGTTTGAAATGAAGCTTTGAATTCTTTGAAAGTTTAAAAACAAAAGGTAAAATGAGGATATGTATTATTATCTACTTCTTCCTTTAATCGGAGATATTCAAAAGTAAGAAAACAGTTACAAGCAATGGGGAAATGAACGTCTTATGATCTGTATCTATTCTGCGTTTTGAATTCGAGTCATTTGCTGTAGATGTCGCCACTCATATAAAAATAAAAATTGTGTCGATAAGGCGTCCTATCCAAATCTACCGACGAAAATTCATCAACTGCAATTTTTCAATTCATGTTGAAAATCTACCGAAAAAGTGAAAATCTACCGCAAAAACGATTCGTAGTGAGATAATTAATAATAAGATTCGCCAGAATGGAATGATTCAATTTGTATCAGATGTCAAATTAAATAAAATAAACAAACTTTTCAATTTTCTCTAACCTCAATTAGAATCGGATTTGTGTATACAATAACTTCCCAGCTTTATTTTGTGCATCCTTACAAGGTATTTTATAAAAAGTTTTCAGCACTTTATAAACTATAAGGATCAAAATAACGCAGAAACTGACGTAACGTAACGTCAAATTCCGATTCAAAACCAACCTCACCCTAGTTTTGAATTATCATGAATACGTTTCAAATCATTGTTGATGTGACGTCATCGTTTCAACGCCAGAATGAATGTATTTGAATGACAGACGAATACGTTTTGAAAACATGAGCGCCAGAAAATTAGAAAAATATATTTTTCGGCAATTGACTTATTGTGGCATCAGGAGTCAAGGCTTCCTGCCAGTATTGTCGAGGGATTAATATTCGAACAGTTGATGAAACTTTTAAACTGGCAGTGAATTCAGAGGATTTGTTGACAAGTTTGGAACCGATTGAGAAAGGTATAAATGTTAAGGAAAGAAATAATAAGTACATTAACTGGGTTCGAGTTGTTTACCGTTTAGACTTATTTTCCGTTTTTGTTTCGTTTGCTATCTTTATGAGCTCCAGGGTTCATAAAGGTGTTTAAATGATGCCGGCCTATCCTGGGAGTTGAACTCTCAAATCCATTGAAGCCACTCTCACGCCAAATTGTGGTATAACGAGTGTTCAAATATAAATCTGAATTAACTAGTCAACAAGAAAGAAAAAGGCGTGACAATTATTCGACACTAATCAACCGATCTTGCATCATGATGGTGTTGAGCTTGATCAGGAAGACCAACTGACACTTGTCACCAATTGAAGGACTTAAAAACCGTTGAGTAACTCTGGCGTGATATTTCGATTCGGGGCGTCTTCAGCGAGGTGAGCTGGACAGAAACGTTTCATAAAGTCAATAGGAAGACTCGACAAATTCTCTCTGGTCTGGATTCCTGGCCACACTGGCCTGGAAGGCAACAGGCTGCTGACTCCTTTGCAAAGGAGGGTGCTGCAAGTAGCTTCATCGGACCAGAACCTATTGGCATTGCTTTAGGCTTTGCCAAACAAACATTGAACACCTGGATGGCAAGAAGTTTTAAAGACTTCTGGCAAAATCTTCCAGGATTGACTCACTCCAAGGCGTTCATTCACCCTTCGAAGCTTGAAGCCAAAAAGTTGTTGGACTTTAGTAGGGATGAACTACGATGTCTAACAGGCCTCCTTACAGGTCACTGTCGTCTGAATCATCATATGCAGAGACTAGGACTGTCAGAAGACAGTGTGTGTCGCCTCT